>JAODAL010010425.1:0-105284 GCA_025379985.1 Phyllomedusa bahiana | reverse complement strand
AAACTTTTGGGGTAGATTCTTGCATAACAGACCATTACCCAATCTCCCATAGAAAGAAATGTATTTGAAATTGTGGTTGTTTGTTGCAAAGTTATTCTGGTTGAAGAAAAATTTATTTTTGCAGTATTGGGGGTTCAGTAATTGTATAACACACCATCTCCAAATCTCCTATACAAAAAAATATATTCTAAACAGTGGTTGGTTGCTGAAAATGTTACTGAGTGGAGAAAGGTTCATTTTTGGCAGTTTTGGGGGTGAAATACTTTTCAAATATACTATGTGTTATTGTCATACAGATCTTTATCCAAGAAATAGAGTTCTCTCTGTTGCTAAATCTTACCCAACGCCAAAAAGTGTAATATTGCCCGTTTTTAAGTCCACATAATGCTGAAATATACCAGTGCATTAGTGTGTTCCATATATACAGTGGGGGAAAAAAGTATTTAGTCAGCCACTAGTGTTGAGCAATTACGTTGGCTATCGACATCGGGCGATAGTCGATAGTTGGCCACCATCGATAAGGTTTTTCGATAGTCGATAGTCGATCATCTCCGATGACCATTAAAGTCTATGGGAAGCAACAACACCTTCATTCGTACACCCAAACGGGGCGGGAGAAGCTGGAATTAACACCCACAACAGTCAAATGGATACCTGCTACATCTTAGGCACAACACTTAGGCTTATAAAACCACAGAAAAAAAGTCACACACCATTCACTATCCCTGTCTTGTACCAGCATGACCCTTAAACCTGCATCACCCACAAATTAAAAGTGCCAGAAGGCAGTATTATTTGAACCATGATTTTACTTGAACTGGACATTGAATATCCCTGTCCTGGAACGCAGCATGACCCTAAAAACCTCATGACCCACAATTAAAAAGTGCCGGAAGAAATAGTCTTTGAACCACCATTTTAGTTGAACTGGACATTGACAAACCTGTCCTGGACCGCGGGCAAGACCCTTAAACCTGTCTGACCCACAGATTAAAAAGTGCCGGAAAAAAGGAGTCTTTAAAACCACCATTTTAGTTAAACCCTGGAAAATGACAAACCTGTCCTGGACCGCAGCATGCCCCTTTAAAAACCTGTCGACCCCAGATTAAAAAGTTGCCGGAAAAAGGAGTCTTTCAACCACCATTTGTTAGTTGAACTGGCCCCATATGACAAAATCCCCCCTTGTCCTGTGCCAAAAAGCATGACCCCAGGTGCCCGGGAGTTACAGTGGGTGCGGTGAGAGCCCGGGCTGGCGTCCGTCATCTATTAACACGCAGGTTAAAAGCCCTGTTTGACCCAGCAACGAAAACTGTCTGCTGAAGCAGAGTGCGGAAGCGGAAGTGTGAGAACTCCGCCTTCCAGTACACAGTCAAGGACCTGGGTAGCGCTTGCCCCTCCGTATATTGCGGACCAATTGAGCTTCACAAGGAAATCCCTTGGTTAACGCTCCTGTTACACCCAGGTGCCCTTTTCTTGGCATTCTTTTTCTCATTTTACTCAACGTGCTGGAGGAAAGGTCTCTGTACTTTTTCTCTGTCCGAGCTCCATACTCCATGTCCTCTGAATAACTTACATCTGGTCAATTTTTCCTGTACACCCCTTGTACAATTCAAGGAATTTTTTTAACAGCTATTTTGTAATGCAAGTTTTTTTTAAGTTTTAATTCTAGAAAACACATTTTTAAAATGGGATGGAATCCCACCTGTCTGTGGTTTCTCTTTTTTTTAATTATATTAAATGGGTTGTCTCAATACAGGATTGATAGCCATGTTAAAGATCTTGCAAAAACAAGTCATTTTGCAATATGTGTCCTTTAAAACAGTGTCCTACCTATTCCTGTTTCGACAGCAACCATCACCCTTGAGCCACTCTTGACAATTGTGAAGAACAAATTGTCTGTTAGAAACAACATTTTTATAATGGGACCTGTAGTATAGCTGCATGTCACAGCAAAATGCCCCAAAAATTAAAAACCATGCCCCATGAGCCACTTTGGACAATTGTAAAGAACAAATGTCTGTTAGAAACAATATTTTTTTTTAATAGACCTGTAGTATAGCTGCATGTCACAGCAAAATGCCTCAAAAAATTCAAAGCATAACCCTTGAGCCACTTTGGACAATTGTGGAAAACAAATGCCCTTTTAGAAACAACATTTTTTTATAATAGGACCTGTAGTATAGCTCATGTCACAAAAAATTTCCCCAAAAATTCAAAACATGACCCATGAGCCACTTTTGACAATTGTGAAGAATAAATGTCTATTAGAAAAAACCCATTTTTTAGAATGGGACCTGTAGTATTGCTGCATTTCAAAGCACATGACCCAAAAAATTATAAATATGACTTCTCAGCCACGTTAAAAATTGTGAGGGAGAAATGCCACTTAAAAGCCACATTTCTCTTCCAAAGGACCATAAATTATTGCTGTATCTCACAGCAACATGACCCCAAAAAATTAAAAATATGATTTCTCAGCCCTGTTAAAAAATTGTGAGGCAACATGACCCCAAAACATTGACAATGCGAAAAATTCTAAAGAGAAGTGAGTAAATGGAAAAAGGTTTTGTCATGAAACCTTGGTGTCTTTACAGTCTCCTCACAGCAAAACTAGCAAAATGAATGTTGGGAAAACTGAGAATAAAAATTGCAGTAAGAAATGATCATTTTAAAAAAAAGTTTTCAAGGGGACCATTTCTGTTGGAGGAGGAATGTAAAGTAGACCAGCAACTAATCGGTGACCTCAGCAATTGGGCCACAACATCATCAGAGATCCATGCCTGATTCACTTGATGAAAGTCAAACGATCCACATTATCTGTGGAAAGCCGGATCGTTTTTTCTGTAATGACTCCCCCCGGCTTTGCTGAAGGTCCGCTCAATATGACGCTGGGATCTGGGCAGGACAACACCTCTATGGCGTGGCGAGCCAGCTCGGGCCATTCGTCCTTTTTGGATACCCAGAAGTCTATTGGGTCCGGAACACATACAAAAACATCGGTGTTGAGATGCAGATAGTCTTGCACCATGATCTTAAGCTGGTGTGGGTGTTGTATGTGTGCCCTGCATTGCATGCGTTGGTGAGGTGGTAAATAAAGATTGCCAGAGGTCACCCATTAGGCTTCTGCCACCTTGCTCTGCTGCTGCTCGCCGCTACGGCTATTGGGCACTCTGCTGCTGTCACGTCGCTGGCGTTTTCCACCGTGACATTTGAAGAACGTGAAGCAGACGCAACAGATGTCTCCCAGTTGATCAATCAGCAAGGTCTCCATTTCCTGCATTCTACTCTCTATTTGGGTGGTGGAAGGAAAGTGCTTTAGTTTGTTTTGTACCGGGATCCAGGAGGGTGGCCACCCAGTAACTGTTGTTCATTTTGATGGCCTTAAAAGCGAGGATCATGTTGGAGGAAATGGAGCATCCAAGCACTCATGTGGAAGATGGAGCCTTGATTTCCCCAAACCTCTGGTCCCAGGGGCACTAGCAAACTGATCTTCCTCATCTTCCTCCTTCCCCTCAAATTCGCGCCAACCTCTTTCCCAAAGGCAGGGACGTCGGTAACATCCGTGTCTAGGAATACCTCCTCCTCCTCCTCGCGCCCTCCGGCACAGCTTCAACACAGCCCTAAATTGCCTGAGATGATGCACCCTGAGAGCTGATGGCCACCTTGCACTAGCTCTGGACTCCGAACCACTGCCTAATGAAGACCGATGAAATTGTGAAACTGTCGGGCCTTGTGGATTTGACGGAGAGAAAGGCTCCGTGTCCGCATCTGTGTCCGTCTCCTCCTCCGTCACTGGCGTGATCTGTTGTTTTCAGAGTGTCCAACATGTTCCCAAGAACTAAGATCACCACAATGCTCATGCTGACAAGGGCATCGTCCGCACTGACCATTTTGGTGGCTTCTTCAAAACTGGCAAGGATGGTGCAGAGCTCTTTCACCTGCCTTCACTCTTGGTGGCTCAACACCCCGAGGTCCGCACCCGTCTTGTTTAGGCCATGTGTCACATCGTACTGCGTAATGGCATTGCGCTGCTGCCACAATCGCTGGAGCATGGGGAGGGTGGATTCCAGCGTGTTGCCACGTCAACAATGAGAAAGGTTGACGGGGAGGCCGAGCTGACGCTGCAACGCAGCCAGGGGACGAAGCAGGTGCGAACGGCGGAAGTGCGAACTCAGACCTCGAGCCTTCTTCAGCAGGCAGTCCCCGACCCGGGTAGCTCTTTAGAAATTTCTGGACGACCAGGGTTATGACATGGCCAGGCAAGGGATGTTCTCCAGCCTACCGATCTTAAGGGCGCTAGCAGATTTCGCCGTTATCGCAACCACCTTACCTGGCACAAGGTTCTTGTCACCCAGCCACCGCTCGGTCTCGTTGCTTAGAGCCTCCACAGCTCCTGACCTGTGTGGGGACGGTCTTCAAGACAGATTAATTTCAAAACGGCTTGGTTTCTCTGGGCACGTGATGCCACCAGAGGACCTTGGGGGAAAGAGCCCTGCACCATCCCTGCGGTTTTTAAGAGCGTGCGCCGAGCCTGAGAGCCACCGTCACCCCCAGAGACATCCACCCAGCTCACCCAGTGAGCTGTCACAGAGATATAGCGGCCTTGGCCGTGCTTACTAGTCCATGTGTTGGTGGCAATGGACTTTTTCCGGCCCCAGATGCAGAAAAGGGCCCTTGAAATTTTAGATGACACGTGGCCCGCCAGGGCAGGGACGGCTTTTTTGCAAAGAAATCCCGCCTCAGCACTGGAAATTGGGGGCAGGCAAGGGCCAAGACGTGGCGGAACCCATCTGTGTCCCCAGACGGAAAGGCAACATTTTTCCAAGCCAAAAGCCTGGCAATACCGGGCATTCAGGCTTTGGCTTTGGGATGGTTTTGGGTTAAAGTTTTTCTTCTGCTCCCAAACCTGGAAGACAGAACGCTGCCTGCTAGACTGGCCGCTGTACGGCGTGCAGGTCGTCAAACTGGTGAAAGGAGAAGGGGTAGGATGGGTCTCTGATGGTGCTGGTGGTTCTTGGGCGACGGTGGAGGCTGAAGCGGACGCTGATCCCTGATCATGGGCAGAGACATGGGCAGCTGAGGAATGCTTGGTGGTGGCGGAGGAGGAGGAGGTGGAGACAGTGGTTGGGGGCCAGCGTCGGTCTGGCCTTTTTTGGCCCCAAATGTTCCCTCCATTTCAACTCATGCATTCGCTGCATGTGACTAGACATGTTGGTGGTGGTTAACCACTTAAGGTTCTTGCCTCTACTTATGCATTTACGGCAAAGGCGGCAAAATGACATCGCTGGTGAATCAGAGGCTTGCTCAAAGAAGGCCCAGGCTTTTAGAGGTCCTTTGGGCCTTTTTGACGGCGATAAGCGAGGAGCGAGGTTTGCGCTGACCGTGGCTAGCGCAATCATATCAGCGGACTTCTGCGCCCGCCCTCTCCCTTTTTGTGGCGGGAACCGTATTGACACTACCCCATCGTCTTCCTCCTCGTCCCCCTGATGAACGCTCGCAAGCAAAATTCTGCGGAAAAGACCACGATGGAAACCGCAATGTCCCTCCCTCATTATCATCATCAACACGGTGACTTGGTCGTCCTGTCTTTCTGCTCCAGAAGCTGCGGGCTACAAGCAAGAGGGCCTGCAAGGCGTTGCCCAAGGGCCCCGGGGTTTTTTGCCGATGACCACTTCCTTCTCCTCCCCTGATGGCATCAGTAACTGGGCGTCAACAGACTAAATCATCCTCTTGATTTTTAACATGCCTTCTGACCCCAACCGCATTTTGTCATCAAAGAGGTCTTCAGACAATGGATTATTCACAGTGGTGGGTACACGAGTTTATTAGTTGACTCAAACCGGATAGTCTTGATATCAACAATGACAACAATATAATTTTTTTTAGAGAAGATGGCAAAGTATACTTAATTAAGAGTGAGTCAATCCATGACCTCCTTGCGATATGCATGCATCCGATGGGGAGAGCTGGGAGACGCCGACACCAGGTACGATACACAGCTGCAACGTTTCGAAGGTGTTTTCCTTCTTTGTCTACTTTTCTAAAAAAAATTTATATTGTTGTCATTGTTGATATCAAGACTATCCGGTTTGAGTCAACTAATAAATGTATTTCATATATTTCGGTCTATCTATATCACTATAAAGACTGATGGTAACACGGAGAGACTTCCATAAAATAGACCGTGGCATAATAGTATACTGAAAATACTAAAAATACAGACAGCTATATACAGAGAGGGTACACGAGTTGACATTTTGGCTGCTATATGTTGGACGGATGCTGATGATGCTGATGACGACATTTGTGCCGTGACTGGGAGGACGAGGAGGTAAGACTGCTAGATGCAGGTTGCATTAACCACTGAAGGACAGATTGGCGACGCTGTTCGTTACTGAGATTCACAGGGCCCTGACCCAGCGATGACAGGCCTGACGGTCCTGCAACTGACGATCCGCTGGCATGCGTGTTGTCGCCAGCACTGGAAGGAGCACCTTCTCTCGTACCTCTACCTCCATGTGCTACTCGCTTACCACCTGCATTTCACTCCATGTTCAGAAATATAAAAATTTGAGAAGGTATGGAAGAGTTTTGGAAAGTATCTTATTAAAAGACAGCAAATCAAAGCTATTCTCAAATCCCTCTAATCAAAACAAAATTGCTGGATTCAAATTTAACTGCAAGGTGTCTCTATCAACAAATCTGGACTGGGCAAAAGTGCAAAAAACACGTATCTGTTATGTTTTCGTATAATACACGGTATTTTTTGCACTTTTCAATTCACCTGTGGTGACTATAAAATTGCTGTTTTAAGATTTACGTGCAAGCTGCGTCAATGAACAAAGCTGTAGTGCGCCAAAGTCAAAAAACACGTATCTGTTATGTTTTCGTATAATACACGGTATTTTTTGCACCTTTCAATTCACCTGTGGTGACTATAAAATTGCTGTTTTCAGATTTACGTGCAAGCTGCGTCAATGAATAAAGCTGTAGTGCGCCAAAGTCAAAAAACACATATCTGTTATGTTTTCGTATAATACACGGTATTTTTTGCACCTTTCAATTCACCTGTGGTGACTATAAAATTGCTGTTTTCAGATTTACGTGCAAGCTGCGTCAATGAACAAAGCTGTAGTGCGCCAAAGTAAAAAAACACGTATCTGTTATGTTTTTGTATAATACACGGTATTTTTTGCACCTTTCAATTCACCTGTGGTGACTATAAAATTGCTGTAAAATTGTGGTATCTGAAATGTATACTGATAATAAAAGTGGAGTTTTGCACCTAACACAGAGACCTGCAGTTACTAGAAATGACGTGTATCCTAATATAAGTTCAGGCTGCCCAATATCCAGGAAATATTTCAATAGCAAACTGTTAATAATAAAGATATTGCAGTGCAATGTCTACACTAAGTCTTGGTGAACTTTATCCAGTGTTCTTTATAGAGCTTGTCTGTGTTCGCCCGTGGCCCCCCCCCCTCCGCTCCTCCCGTGACTTTACAGCGGTAGATGCTCCTTTAAAATTCTCTACCTAACTACATAAAATCTTCCAATCTCTAATCTAACTAAATTGTAAGGATCACAGCTAATAGTAGAGGTTTCTCTGTGCAGAAATAGAATAATTTCGCTGAGCTGTTTGGCCACAGGCAGAGCGCACGTCCTACTCCTATGAGACGCTGAGAGACACTGAGGCTGAACAGAAACGCTTTTCTATGTAACACGAGGTCATGTGATTTTTCTAGCCAATCGCAACCATACACATCCCAGTCATGACGTCACACACACATCTCACCCTGCTCTATTCTGTAATCTGATTTGCTGGCCGCCAAAATTACAGGAAGCGCCGAAAATGGCACGATCTTAATAGATGATGCACAAATTTTAGCCTTAATTATCGCATGATCTAAAAATTTCGATAACCATAAAAACCTTGCCGATTTCAACTTTGTCGATAATAATCGCTCAACACTATCAGCCACCAATTGTGCAAGTTCTTCCACTTAAAAAGATGAGATAGGCCTGTAATTGACATCACAGGTAGGCCTCAAATATGAGAGACAAAATGAGAAAACAAATCCAGAATATCACATTGTCTGATTTGGAAAGAATTTATTTGCATTTGCAAATTATGGTGGAAAATAAGTATTAGGTCAATAACAGAAGTTCATCTCAATACTTTTGTCATGATCATGCCAGAAAGAACCCCAGCTTTGAGTTCTGGTCGCCGGCCGCGGCCGATGCAACGTAAGCCATGGTTTCTGACATAGTGTCTCATTTGTGTTTATAGTGTGAACTGGGTTTTCTCCCTGCTATTTTGATTGATTCCTGGCCGACGCCTGGGCCAGGAATCTTCCAGCACTCCATGGGTTAACCTGGCTCCTTGCTCCTGGGTGATTGACAGCTCTACCTTCCTATCTGGTCTTCCGTTTCTTCCTCCTATTGCCTTTGTCCTTAGTTCTCCTGGAAGGTATTTAAGGGTTCTTCTGTCTCTTCTCCTTGCCTGTTATACTGGTCTGTTTCTGCCTATAACTCGCCCTCTTTATTCTTTGTCTCCCTGGTTAACTTACTCTGCTTGTTTCACGTTTATTCTTCTGCCTTTTGACTTTGTACCGTTTTCCCAATATTTTCCCGATTTTTTGGCTTGCTTGACCGTCCCTTATTTGTTTGTATTTTTTGTTTTGCGTTTTGGGTTTTTTAGGGTATTCAGCATAGTGCCGGGTTCTTCGGTTTTGGGGGCTAAACTATTGGGGGAGTGGGCCCCCCAAAAGGAAAGGGGACAGGGGTTTGGGGACCCGTGTCAGGGGGCCTCCGCTTTCTGTGTCTGTTCGGGGCCCCCCTGACGGATCCCTTACATTTTAACAGGCCATCCCCCAGTCCGATTTCCCCTCGGGGTTTAAAATATAGTCCCGACTTGTCGGTCACCAAACCTCTTGGATGAGTTGAAAAACTAAAGCTTCAGGGCAGGGCGGGGCTTATTAACCCAAGTTCAAAAGCGTCTGGATCCATAACAAACCCGGGTACCGGGAATTGCCCCCCCGTCTTTTTCCCTCCCCTCCCCCCGGGTTTTTTTTGGACCCTAACATCGTCATAAGTCTAAGATGTTTTAAACCCTGATGCTTTGAGGGGAAATTTTCGGGGAACGGTTTCCCAAAACCCTTTTTAGGGAAACCCAGTAATTTATTTTTTGTTAACTTTTTTTTCCCACTAAAAAGCGGGAAAAAGTAGCGTTTTGTGCCCTCTCCCGGGTGCCCACCCAGGTTTTGGGCTTTAAAGTTTTCCCCTCTGAAGCCCCTGAGGGGGAAAACAGTGGACAGTTTTTTTTTGGTTTTGGGAAAAGGTTTTGAAAACCCCAACCGGGGTGGCGGGGCAGAGATCATTTGCATCTATTCAGAAAGGGCCCGCCGCTCGGCGAAGATTTATGTTTTGAGTTCCGCCAAGGTGTACTTTTGGACTGGGGGGTTTAGCCCAACCCCTTTAAAGGACCCTTTTCCCAGACAAAAACTGTCTAAAGCCGTAAAAGGTTGCTTTTGGTCACCAATCCAATCCCTAAAGCCCCTTTGGAGTGACTTTATGACCCCTAGCGTGCCCTATTGACAGAAGACTGAGGGGGGACGTGGGGGAAAAGCAAGGGGGTTTGATGTTCACCCCAAAAGGGCAGGTTTTTCCTGAAAAACCTGTTTCCTTCCCTTCTTTGGGGTTTTTTCTCTCCCTTCTCCCTCTAATTTTTTGGGAAAGAACCCCCAGGGGTTTTTGGGTTTACATCTGCTGCCACCGGGGAAAAAAGGTTGGAAACCCCTTGTCCCTTTAATTGGGGGAAAACCCTGCCCCTTTTCCCTGAAAAAACTGTCCTTTTTGGCCTAACTCACCCCAAAGTAACACCGAACGCTGCACAATTTTCCCAAGGAAGGTAATTCGGATAACGGGTTCCCTCCAAACTCAAATAACAATTTTAATTTTCCCCAAAAACCTTAGTTTCAAAGCTCCAAGACTTTTTGCTTGTGGGGCCCTGATTGATTCGGGTGCTGCTACTAATTTCATAAGAAAGGCTTTTTTTTTAAACCCTTGGGTTTGGAACTTGTTCCTTTGTGTTCTCCCTTCTTGGTTTTGGGTGTAAAATTCTCCCCTAAATAACCAGGGGAAAGAAAAAAAATTTTGAAATGCTGGGGGTTCCCCTTTGAAGGGGAGTTCGCATACTAAAAAACTTTCATTTTTTTGTCAGGGGAAAAACTCTCTGCGATATTTTTTGGGGGTTTTGCCCTGGCTCCCCCTCCATAAACCCCGTTTTTCGACGGAAAAACCACCGATTGATCAAATGGGGTGGACTCATGGGGTGCTCATTCGAAGATAGGCACCCTTGGTGTGTGCTGAAATTAATGCTCATGATTTTTTCGAATGAAAATTTCTAGCGCTTTGAGGGGGTTTTTGGGGGAAAAAATCTGACCCACACCACCTGATGTTTCCCCCTATAGCCCTCACCCCGGGGGCCCAAAGCCAATTTGTCTCCCCGGGAACGAAAAACTATGATCTGTCAATTGAAAAACCTGAAAATATTTTTTCTTCGGGAGTATTTGCCCCCCACCTTCCCTTCAGTTTTAGTGCCCCTTCAACAAACCAAAGTTCACAAATTTACTGCTCCTCCCAAGCGGGCCCCTTTTGGCCGTAACGATGGCTCCCATTCATTTTATTCCCCCACCGGGTGAAAAAAACAAAAAATAGAAATTGCCTTTTTAAACCCGATGTGCACGTCGGGGCTGGGGAGTCATAAGACTCAAAAAGCCCCCCAAACCCAAAAAAATAAAAAAAACCTTAAAAAACCGCCAAACCCAACCAAAAAAATGTCCGTTTTGGGGAGTCCCATCTCCCAAAAACATTTCCAAGGGGAAAAAGGAAAGAGTTAACCAAGTCCATTCTGCAAAACCCTAGGGGGTTTTCTGTTGGGGGTCCGGGTTGGCCCCCTTTAAAAGGGGGGGGGGGTACTGTCATGATTTTGCCAGAAAAAACCCCGCTTTGAGTTCTTGGTCCCCGGGGCCGCGGCCGATGCGCGTAAGCCTTTTTTTTTTGGAAATAGGGTCTTTTTGGGGTTTATAGTGTAAAAGGGGTTTTTTCTCCCTGCTATTTTGATTAAATCCGGGCCGCGCCTGGGCCGGGAAAACTTCCGCACCCCAGGGGTTTTAACCTGGCCCCTTGCCTCCTGGGTGATTAAAAGTTTAAACCTTTTCCTATTTTGGTCTTCCGTTTCTTCCTCCTATTGCCTTTGCCCCAAAGTTCCCCTGGAAGGTTTTTAAAGGGTTTTTCTTCTGCCCTTTCCCCTTCCCTGTTAAACTGGTCTGTTTTTTGCCTATAACTCGCCCTTTTATTCTTTGTCCCCCGGGTTTAAACTTACTTTTCTTTTTCACTTTTAAACTTCTCCCCTTTCTGACTTTGTACCGTTTTTTCCAGTTTTTTTTACCGACTTTGGTTTTCTTACCGCCCCAAATTGTTTTTGTTTTAGTTTGTCGGGCGTCTTGTTTTTTCACGCTTTTCAGCAAAGTGCTCGGGTCTTCGGGTTGGGGTTTGCCCTTTAAAGGAGTGGGGCCCCCCCCAAAAAGGCGGGGACGGGGTTTGGGGGACAGTGTCGGGGGCCTCACGTTTGTCTGGGGTCTGTTGGGTGCGCCCCGACGGCCCCTTTACATTATAACAGGCCATCCCCCAGTCGACTCCCCCCGGTTCAATTTGATTTCCCCCTTGTCGGTAACCGACCTTTTTTGGTTTAGTTGAAACCTCACTTCAGGGCATGCGGGGCTTTTTTAATCAAGTCTCACAGCGTCTGGAGCCAATCTAACCTGGTCCCTGGATTTTGCCGCCCCGTCAGGGGGCCCTCCCCTGCCCCTGTTTTTGTGGTTCCTAACTTTACGTCAAAAGTTAGATGCTTTTTCCTATCGCTTTAAATGGAAATTCTGACGGGTTTCCCCGAACCTTTTGGGAATCATGAAATTTATTTTTTCGTTTCCCAACTTTTTTCCCACTGAAGTTTTGAAAAGTAGCATTTGGTTGTGCCCTCTCCTCCGGGGGGCCCAAACCTCGGATTGGGCATTAGCTATCCCCAAAAGGGCCCCTGAGGGGGAGATCATGGACAGATTTTTTTGGTTTTAGGACGGGGTTTATGTTTAACCCCCCCGTGTGGCATGGGCAAAGAACATTTCTATCTATTCGGGCAGGGCCCCCGCCCCGGCGAAGCCTCCCTGTTCTGATTTCCCCCAAAGGGTTTGTACTTTTTGACGGGGGTGGTCAGCCCAAACCCTCTAAAGCCCCTTTTTTTCGGGGGGGGACAAGGCCCGTCTGATGCCGTGAAGGTTTGCTATGGTCAGCCACCCCAACCCCTGAGACCCTGAGGGGATTTTTGCCCTTAGCGGACAATTAAACAGAAGACTGGGGAGGGGACGTGGGGAAAAGAAAGGGGGGTTTGACTGTTCAGTCAAGTGGGTTTTCCCTGAAAAACCTCTTCTTCCTTTTTTGGGAGATTTTCTTTCCCCCATTTTCCCCCCTCATTTCTGGGGGAAAAACCCCAGGGTTTGGGCCCTTAATTTTCTGCCACCAGGAGGGGACCCCGGGTTTGGAGAACGCCGGGCCTTTATTGCGGAACCCTGACCTTTTCCTTTGGAAAATTTGCCCTATTAGGCCTAACTCACCCCAAAGAAACACCAAAAGGCTGCCCAATTTTCCCCGGGGAAAGGGTTTAACTCGGATTTTCAGGTCCCTCCAAAACTAAAATAACAATTTTAAATTTTCCCCTTAACCTTATTTTCTAGCCCCAAGTTTTTTTGCTTTTTCTTTGCCCTGTTTTATTGGGGGTGCTCCCTTATAATTTTCATCTTATGGCGGGTTGCAAAAGCCGGGGTTTTTGGAACTTGTTCCTTTGGTTTTTCCCTTCTTTTTTTTTAGGTGTAGTTCTCCCTCCAAACCAGAGGAAAAAAAATTTTGTACTGCGGGAGGTACTTTTGAATTTTGGGGGATTCCCAAACTAAAAAACTTTCTTTTTTTTGCCCATGGAAAAAACACTCTGCAGATTTATTCTTGGGTTCCCTGCTCCCCCTCCTTTAATCCGTTTTTCGACGGGAAACCCCGAGGGGGATCAAAGGGGGTGACTAATGTGGGGGCCCCATTCGAAGATAGTCATCCCTTGGGTGTTGCTGAAATTTAATGCTCTGAATTTTAAATGTAATTTAGGTCTTTGATGGGGGAGGGGGGGGAACTTTGGCCTCCACAAACCTGATGTTTGCCCTAAAGCCCTCACAGGGGCAAAGCTAAATTGTTTCCCCCCCGGAAACAGAATTTTAATGCATTCTGTCAATTGAAAAACCCTTTAAAAAATTTCCTTTCTTGGGGAAGTATTTTTGTCACCCATTCCCTTCAGATTTAGTGTCCTAAAACTACCAGTTCACAAAGTTCTGCTCCTCCCCAACTGGCCCCCCTTTTGCCGAAACGATGGCCCCCACTTCACTTTTCCCCGCCACTACAGGGGGAATAAAACTAAAATAAAAATTTGCTTTTAAAACAAAATGGAAACCCCCCTTGGGAAAAGGAGTCATAAAGACTCAAAAAGCCCCCCCAACAAAAAAAATAAAAAAACCTAGAAAAAAACCCCCCAAACCCCGCCCAAAAATATTCTTCCGAGTCCCATCTGCAAAACATGCTTCCAAGCGGGAAAAGGAAAGAGTTAACCAAGTCCATTTGCTAAACCCCTAGGGGGTCGTTGGGGGCCCCGGGGGGCCCCCTTTAAGGGGGGGGGGGTACTGTCATGATCAGGGCCATAAAAAAACCCCCAGCTTTGAGTTCGGTCCCCGGGGCCGCGGCCCGATTGCGACGTAAGCCATGGTTTCTGCCCATAGTGTCTCATTTGTGTTTTATACTTTTAAAACCCGGGGTTTTTCCCCCGGCTATCTTGTTTGGGTTTCCCTGGCCGACCGCCTGGGGGGGGAATCTTTCCAGCATCCCAGGGGTTTTAACCTGGCCCCTTTTGCTCCTGGGTGTTTGGACGCTTTTCCCTTTCCCAAGGGGGTCTTCCGTTTTTTCCCTCCTATTGCCCTTTGTCCTTAGTTTCCCGGGGAAGGTTTTTAAAGGGGGTTCTTCTGTTTTTCCCTCCTTCCCCTGTTAAAATGGTCTGTTTTTTGCCTATAATTTCACCCCCTTTTTTTCTTGTTTAGGGGGGTTTAACTTACTCTGCTTTTTTTTCACGTTTATTCTTTCCTTTGTTTTTTGTACGGGCTTTCCCCGTAGTTTCCCCCGTTTTTGGCTTGCTTGACTGCCCCTTATTGTGTTTGTATTGTTTGTCGCATTTGTGTTTTCACGCTTTTCACATAGTGCTCAGTCTTTGGCGGGGGCCGCCCTATTAAGGGTCGGGAAACCCCAAAAAGGCGGGACAGGGGTTGGGTTCAGTGTCGGGCCCCAACGCTGTCTGTGTCTTTTTCGTGCCCCCTGGGGGGAATCCCTTAAAAAATTGTTATATACCCTTTTGTTTTTAAGGTTTGAAAAATCTAGCTTTTTGGCGCATTTAAATTTACAATTTGTAGAAGCCCAGGTACGGGAACAAAAGAATGAGAGGGTATTTTATTTTAAATTTGTTTTTCCCACATTGCCCTAGAAGACTTCCCTTACGTTTACTGGTCAGAAAACATGGGCAACCAGGGAAACAAAATCGTCGGGAGATCCAGGGGCTTATTCATTTTTTTTAATGGGGTTTATCAGGGGAAAGACAGAAAATTTTTGTTCGTTATCACCCCCCCTACTGTACTAAATGTGGGTTTCTAGATAATGCTGGATGCGGAGTAGGTAAAACCCCAAAAACATTTTCAAAGAAACTCACCTTTTTTAAAACCAGTTTACACCCCTAAGTTAAAGGGACCCAGGAAAAGCCAAAACATCAAAGGGTTGAGGGGGCGTATATGGCCCATGGTTTAAGGCGGCCCTGGGGTTGTGTCTGAGTGCAGTCCGGGCCTTTTGTTTTTCTTTGGGGTGAGATTTTTAAAAAAACGAATGAAGAATGCCCCCCAAGTTTGGTTTTTCCCACACTAAACTGCTGCGGCTATTTCCCTTTTCAAATGCTTGCCGGGGTTTGCTGAGGGGGTTGTTCGTCCATAAAATTTTTTAAATGAAAAAGAAGCCCCCCCTTTTCCCGATTCGGTCAATGAGAAACAACCCAAAAAAACCTTTCATTCAACTGCCTTTTTTTGGGGGTGAAAAGAATTTTTCTCCCTTTTGCTTGAAAACTTTGGATAAAGGGAAGGGGGGGTGCCCCAGTAATCACTGTTTTTTTATTTTTTTTTTTAAAGAGGGAAAACCCAACACCGGGGTTTTTCTTTTTTATTAGGTTTGTTAAAAAAAACCCCCGGCCCAATAAGGTTTTCAGGCCCTTAAAATGTTTCCCCCAAAATAAATTTTTTTCATCCTTTAATTTTAAATCCCAAACCCCAAATGGAAAAGCCCAGGGAAAATCTGCTGGGTAAATGCAAAGGTTTTAAATTCACAAAAAATAAAAAAAAAAAAAAATTTATTGAAACTTTTAAACCGTCTTTTTCAGAAAAAAAAAAGGGCTGGGACCCCCCCCTCTAATTTCATGGTACCACTTCATTGAAAACCCCCTAGAAAAATTGACACCTGCTAAATTTGGGCATACATTCAAAATATTTTATTAAAATTTTAAAAAAAAGCTCAAAAACAAAAAAGTGGGGGTTTTCCCCCAATTTTAAAAAAATGTTTTAAATCTAAAATAAAGTACATAAAAAACTTTGCTTTTTAAAAAAAAATTTTGATAAAAAAAAGTACAAGGGGAGGCCCCCGGGAACCCACTGAAAAAAGGGACTTTAAAAAGATGTAGATTACTCAAATTTGGTTTCCCATTTTTCCCCACCATCGAATGTTTGGGGCCAATCACTTTTTGCCCCTTGGGTTTTTTCGGATGGCAATCCTCCTTACTTTCCCCCCCCCTTTGTTAGCTTTTTTTCAGTCGTTTAAACCCTTCTCTCCTTTCCTTTCCCTTTTTGGTGGAATTTTTTTTCCCCTCAGACAGTTTTTTTCCTGGGGGCCCTTTTTTCCTTTTTTTTAATTTTGGGTTCGGCTTTTGGTGTGGGGCGGGTTTTTAGCTGACAACCGTGCCAACCTTCTTTTTGGGTCATCCTTGGCATCCCAGCATCAGCGGCATTAAAACTTTTTTCTGAGGCTTTGGGGGATTGTTTTGTGCTTGCAGGGGTTTTGGGGAAAAAAAATGTTTTAAAAAACCCCCGTGTAGTCCCCCAAACAAAGTCCCTTTCCCCCCTCCCGTCCATACACTTTAAAAAGATCACGGGTTTTGTTCTGCCAAAGCGGTTAATATGCCACAGCCAAGAAAACTAGTTCAAACTGGATAGGATCCCTCCACCTCTTTATCTTGCTGTTCATTTTTATTGCCTTGATGCATAGATCATATTGTAGGCAATGTAGCATCCAAGCACTCATATGTGAGATGCTGCTGTGATCTCCCAAACCTAGAGGTCCAGGGGCATTAACGGTATCTTCCTCCTCTTCCTCCTCCTTCTGTAATCTATGACAATCTCTTACCATTGAAGGGTAATCAGTACCTGTGCTGTCCAACCCTGCCTTCTCATCCTCCTCCACTTCCTCATCCTGACCAAAACCCTGGCTATCTTTAAGCTCTTTACTCTGTGAGGTGACCTGCCGTCCTGCACCCGCCCTCAACGTTTAAACACTGCCTAAATAAGACCTATACAATTGCGAAACAGTAAGGTCGTCAACATCCTCCGGCGAATAAGGCTCTGTTTCCGCCTCGTCCTCCATCACTGGTGGGACCTGCTGCCACAGAGTGCCTAACATGTGTTCCAGTAAAAATATAACCACAACAGTAATGCTGACAAGGGCATCATCCCTACTGACCATTTTGGTTGCCTCTTCAAAATTGCCAAGGATGGTGCAGAGATCCTTCACCTGTCTCCACTCTCTATGGGTCAAAACCCCGAGGTCCCTACCACTGCTAGTCAGTCCATGCAACATTTCATACTGCATAATGGCATTACGCTGCTGTCACAATCGCTGGAACATGTGGAGAGTGGAATTCCAGTGTGTTGCCACATCGCATATCAGACGGTGGACTGGAAGGCCTAGATGACGCTTCAATGATGCCAGTCATGCCAAAGCAGGGTGCGAACGCTGGAAGTGTGAGATAAAACCTCAAGCCTTCCTCAGCAGACAGTCAAGACCGGGGTAGCACTTGAGATATTTCTGCACAATCAGGTTCATGACATGTGTCAGGCAAGGGATGTGTGTAAGTCTACCGATCTTAAGGGTAGCAAGGAGATTGCTCCAGCTGTCGTACACCACCTTGCCTGGTGCCAGGTTCTTAGCATCCAGCCACTAGTCATTCTCAGTATGCAGAGCCGGCCATAGCTAGTGACCTATGTATTGACAAACTCCGAGATAAAATGAGAACAGCCTGGTTTCTCTTGGCACATGATGCTACCCCTCGAGGTTGGGGATCTGGACTCTGTTCCATCCCGGGAGTGTTGAAGATTGTCAGCCGACACCCATCAGGCACTGTCAACCCCCAAACTCACCCAGTGAGCAGTCAGTGAGATGTAATGCCCTTGACCATGCTTTCTAGTCCATGTGTCTGTAGTGAGATGGACTTTGGTGGACACAAATGTAGCCAACGCATTGGAGATCTTTTCTGCAACGTGGCGGGCCAGAACAGGGACATCTTTTCTGGTGAAGAAATGCCTGCTCGCCACCTGATATTGGGGGCATGCCAGTGCCATGACGAGGCAGAACCCATATGTGTCCACCAGGAAGAAAAGCAATATTCCCAAGGAAAATAGCCAGGCAATTCAAGCTTTTACCTTTGGGATGGTTGTGGTAAAAGCGTTTCTTCTGCTACCACACTTGGTACACAGAAGGCTGGCTGCTGTATGGCGTGTATTCTAGTCAAACTGGAATCTCCATTTACCTCATTGGCATGTTCTTGCTGCCACCAATGGTACTGCCGCCTAATGTAGCGGAACCGACACCTTGCTGTTCCCCATTGCCATGTTCTTGCTGCCACTAATGGTACTGCCGTCTAATGTAGTGGAACCAGAACCTCGCTGTTCCCCATTGCCATGTTCTCACTGCCACTAATGGTACTTCCGTCTAATGTAGTGGAATCGGAACCTGTCTGTTCCCCATTGCATGTTCTCGCTGCCACAAATGGTACTGCCGCCTAATCTTATTGAACCAGAACCTCGCTGTTCCCCATTGGCATGTTCTTGCTACCACCAATGGTACTGCAATCTAATCTAGTCCAGCCTGCAGAGGCGTAACTTGAAGTTTTTGGGCCCTGGTGAAGAAAGTGATAGGGGGCTCCAGTCAGTTACCATGTGCCATTTCCAATGCCAGTGTCTTCTTATGTGTGAAAGGGGCCCCGTAGCAGCTGCTAGTGCTGCACCTCCTATAGCTAAGCTGTCCTCATCTTTTCAGTTAGCCATTGAAAGGAATGAATTATTTTAGCCTGTGAATTTTTTTCTGTGACTCTTAGAGCCAAATTTTCTTCACTAAGATGTTCCACGTATCCATTTACTGTTATGGATGCTAATTGCAGCTTCTGCTCACCTGTATAAAAATTAACCAGAAAATTAACCAGAACATCTTCTCTCATTGACTTTAATGGGGTTAAAAATTTGTGTTCGAGTTCAACTAGAACTTGGAGGCGAACTGCTCAAAATTCGAGGATCTACACGAACTCAAACTTTTTAGGATTTGCTCATCATTAGATACAACCAGTGACAAGAACTCCTCAGTCTTGCAGCACATGCTGTGACATCACCACTTCTTTCAGGCAACTACTGTGAATCTACTTCCTGCCTAGTAATCACACACACTCACTGCTGAGCGAAAGTTCAACCCTAGGTGCTGTCATTCTACTCCTGTCATCTGTACTCCTTAGTTATTAGTCAAACAGTGCAGATAAATAAAAAGGAACCTTGATCAGGTATGTGCATTCAGAAAAAAAATCGACGTTTGGGTCCTGCAGAAATTTGAGTCTAGGATCTCTCTGCTGAAAGGTAGAAGTGCTAACCACTCAGTTACATTGTAACTACTCACAGCTATTTACATATACTGACATTTGACTAGAGTGAGCACACTATGGGGAAAGATATGGTGATGTCAAGCCTGATGGGTCACATGATATGCCGTTCAAACAAATCATACACGCCCCCTTTCGATCACACGTAAAGCTGAAGCAGGACAAACCAGGCATAAAATGCCTTGGTGGAGAAATCCCTTTACCTAATTCTCTCGGAATCTTTCCCAAGGCTTATCTTTAACACTGTCCTTATCACCAGACCTCACTTTACTCTTCATTGTCCTTTAAGCTAACTCTAAATTTATCTGTAAGCTACAACTGACCTGCAAACAAGACATCACTAGGACCTAAAGACATCTAGATAGCACTCAGAAATCAACAGTTCTGATAAAGGATCAAACTAAACATATACTAGAGACAGATACAAATAGGACTAGACGGGACTAGATGCCCAAAAAATACTGCATAACTGAAAGAACAATACTAGCAGGTTACTAGACTTAATATTTTAGAACGAGCAATATACTCTGTGTCATACTGCCAAGCCCCAAGAACTGTATAGAGATGCTAGTAATTACCACTTCACATTAATGAGTTCAGCTCTGCAGCAAAGTCAGCAAACCTGGCCTAAAAGTTGTTTAAGATGATTGCCTAACAACTTCCTTCAATCTGATCTAATATAAAGGAGAAGACAAGATTCCTGTGTTTCGTTAACAATCTTGAAAACAAGACTCCATTCACTTTGTCATAAATCCATGCACAAAAACTAAGATGTATAATTAGTTCTTGGTATAAATTCAATGTTCTACATTGAGTTAAAATTGTTGCCAGATCTTTTTAAAACATATGGAGCCTTATGTATGAAAAGTGCCTAGCAGTCAGACTGTCTTTGTTGCCCACAGCAACCAATTAGAGCTCATAACAACCAGTCAGAGCTCAGATTTCATTTCAAATAGTGCTCTGGAAAAATACAATTTGAACTCTGATGCTCTGGGCAACAAAGACATTCTTACTGCTAGATAGTTGTTATACATAAGGCCCATAGTGAGCAATAAATAAGTAGAAAAGTCACCTTTCTGAATTGGCAATCCTGAATACAAAATTACATGATCATCAATGGTTCAGAAGATATGTGAGCTTCAGGTTAAAAAATTACACTTTATTTTAAGTCTCTCATTTCTCCACCACAGGTTCTTCTGAGGAAATGTTGCTCCTTGATCCAGTCTCAGTTCTTTGGTTGATTTTGATAGGCATTTTCTTGGCAACTGTTTTATATAAACAGAAGGAGCATGTTCATCCGAATTATCCTCCTGGTCCAAAGCCATTGCCAATAATCGGAAATATTCACATTTTGGACTTTCAAAAGCCTTATCTATCATTTCAGGAGGTAAGATCCAAACAACAATTACATGTATAGTCTTTCTATGATTTATTGATAGATGCTGAAACTGAGTAAATTTACAAGATGTTCCTACTTCAGATTATCCACCAATTGGTTGACTCAGCCAAAGTCAAAATACTTGCATGTCCACCTAGCATAAATATAATACTTGACTTTTGGCGATCATCTTAAAACTATCTAGAGTTCTTCTTCAGAAAGCTCAGCACCACCTTATCATTGTACCTATAATCCCAACCATAATTTTCTACAGGCCACACAACTCATGTGACAAGATGGTACTACTTTGTAGCTGCACGTTAAGTGAGGAATGATCACTGACAGTCAATTAAAGGTGATGAAGAAAAGCACTCTGCACTCCGGGATTATTGATTTTAGGTACTTCTTTATTCAAGAATTGAAATATAACTAGAGATGGGCGAATCGATTCTAACGAAGTGGAATTCGTTTAGAATTTCAGGAAAACTTCGGTTCTGAACGAAGTCGAAGTTTGGGGTACTTCGGGTGAACGAAGTGTGCTTTTGATTGATAAAATGGCTGCGAGCACATGGCGCTACATGGGGCAAAGCACTCTGGGAGGAAGAAGGGCATAGCCTGCATGACATGTGCAGAGATGAAGCCAATCAGAGACCGGCGGGATTCTGTGACGTCACCGCACTATATAAGTCCACTATATAAGTCCGGGCGCGACGCCGGGAGCTCACACTCCTCTCACTATACTGATCAGGGAAGGTGCTGCCGCAGCTGATTGTGATGCCTCTCACTGAAGAACTGATTTTTATACAGCGATTTTTGTGGGGTGTTTCAGCTTGTCTCAGAGACTGTTCTCTTAATGTTCTATTTCTGATTTTTTGGGGTATTGGATCTGAAATCCAGTGTGCGTCCACTGCAGCTGCATATACATTCAATATCCAAGTGGGATCTAAGCCAGTTCCTGTTGTATTCATTTAAAGAAACAGCGTTTTTACAACACAAATACCACTTCATTTTTGGCTGCTCAATTCTATTGCGCAATTTACATCCAGGGGTTAATTAAGCGTTGTTTTGCTGGTGTGCTGACCCCAAGAAACCGTCATTTTCAACGCCAAAATATATACATTTTTCCTGTAGCATAATTCACAAGCGAAGGTTAATTACAATTTTATCTCTTGTTGTGTGGCGTAGAAAACACGCAATTGTAACACGCTACAAAGCTACTAGTTTGTGGTGGCCCAATTGTTTGGCGCAATTTACATCTTAGGGTTAATTAAGCGTTGTTTTACTGTTGTGCTGACCCCAAGAAACCGTCATTTTCAACGCCAAAATATATACATTTTTCCTGCAGCATAATTCACAAGCGAAGGTTAACCCCTTAACGACCGCGCACCGTCTTTTGACGGCGGCTGGTGCGGGTCGTTCGTCTGCAGCGACGTCTTTTGACGTCGCTGCAGACATCGGGGTTTGCGGCGCCCGGTGCCGCAGCTGCGCTGGGATCGGGGCTGAACTACACAGCCCCGATCCCAGAGCATGTCCTGCAGGCATCGGGAGCGGAGGAAACCTCCGCAACCCGATGCTTTAAACCCTTTGATTGCGGCGGTGCGTTACCGCAGCGCAATCAGAGGGTTTCCCTGCTCTGTCAAGTGATCGGAACACCCGGTGACCCGACAGAGCCCGGGGAACGGCTGCACAGTCAGCTCTGGGGACCTAGCGTGGCCCCAGAGCTGTCTGTGTATGAAGCCAGTGATTAGGACGCACTGTGTGCGTCCTGATCACTGCCTGTGTCAGACTGACACAGATTACCATGTATTAGCATATATGAATATGCTAATACATTACTAAGTGTAAAAAAAATTTTAAAAAAATGTTAAACAGTTCTCCCTTCATGGGAGTCAAAAAAAAAAGTACAAAAAAAACATAAAAAGTGTAAAAATAAAAATAAAAAAATAAATAATAAAATAAAAATAAATATTTAATAAAAAATAATTGTACATAAATTACACGCACAAAAAAACCTACACATATTTGGTATCCACACGACCGTAACAACCTGTATAATTAAGGTAACAAGTTATTAAGTGTGAAATGTTAATGGTGTAAAAAAAAAAATGAAAAAACAAAAAAAAATTTTGGAAAAAATAAAAAAAATACTGCAATTGTTTATAAGTGTACTTAAACTATTCCCGTTTAAAGTACAACTTGTCTAGAATAAAACGAGGCCTTATCCAACTGCGTCATTGAAAAAATAAAAGAGGCAAAAACTAAAATGTTCTGGTCATTAACTACTTTTCAGGCGTTCGGCTTAGGGGTTAATTTACAATTTTTTTCTCTTGTTGTGGGGGCGTAGAAAACACGAAATTGTAACACGCTACAAAGCTACTAGTTTGTGGTTGCTCAATTATTTTGTGCAATTTACATCCAGTGGTTAATTAAGCGTTGTTTTGCTGGTGTGCTGACCCAAGAAACCGTCATTTTCAATGCCAAAATATATACATTTTCCGGGTAGCATAATTTTCTTCACACGAAGGTTTAATTACAAATTTATCTCTTGGTGTGTGGCGTAGAAAACACGCAATTGTAACACGCTACAAAGCTACTAGTTTGTGGTTGCTCAATTCTTTTGCGAAATTTACATCCAGGGGTTAATTAAGCGTTGTTTTGTGGTGTGCTGACCCCAAGAAACCGTCATTTTCAACGCCAAAATAAAAAAAATTTTCCTGTAGCATAATTCACAAGCGAAGGTTATTTACAATTTTATCTCTTGTTGTGTGGCGTAGAAAACACGCAATTGTAACACGCTACAAAGCTACTAGTTTGTGGTGGCCCAATTGTTTGGCGCAATTTAAATCCAGGGGTTAATTAAGCGTTGTTTTGCTGGTGTGCTGACCCCAAGAAACCGTCATTTTCAACACCAAAATATATACATTTTTCCTGTAGCATAATTCACAAGCGAAGGTTAATTACAATTTTATCTCTTGTTGTGTGGCATAAAACACGCAATTGTAACACGCTACAAAGCTACTAGTTTGTGGTTGCTCAATTATTTTGCGCAATTTACATCCAGGGGTTAATTAAGCATTGTTATCTTCATCAAACAGTGTCTGTACATTTTAGAACAAACAGTATGTCAGACAGAGAGGTGGCAGGCTCTTCACCTGCGAGTGGCAGAGGCACAAACATTCCTGGAGCAGGTCGCAGCACAGCAAGGGGACATCACAGCAGGGGTCACTCGGTGAGGCCACAACTGCCGCTGTCATTTAGCGTCCGTGTACTGACTAGCAACCCAATGGTTCTTGATTGGTTGACTAGGTCATCCATTCCTCCCAGATGACATCTGACAACCCAGCCAAAGAGTCGGTGGGAACGTCAGACACACCCTTAGTTGGCATGGCCCGGGAGCGGGTCAGCGGCCCTCACCTGTCCTCAACCCGCCTCTGTCCCATCTGGTTCCCTCAGCTAGATATCTACTCTGTGGTCTGGGCTCAGCGTCACTATATAGCGAGGATGAACAATTTGAGGAGGGCAGTCAGCAGCTACTTGCGGTAGGCGGCAAAGTATAGATGTTGAGAGTGGCATGGGAGGTCATGTTGTGAGGGGTCAGCCTCTGCATACCAAGACCGGTGATGAGGACAGCAGTGACGATGAAACACAAATAGATGATGATGAAAGCCGACCTCACTTGGACCCGGGTGAGGCAAGGCTTCATCATCGTCAGGAGAAGAGGGAGTCAGCGTGCGCGTCAGGCAGCGGCGCAGCCAGCAAGTGGGTCGTGTGGCCGTGAGTAAGCAGGATAGCAGCAGTGTGAGGTCGGGAGCCAAGCGGCCACGGGGTAAAAAACTCGCTTCGCAGGTCCAAGAGAGTAGCGGCACAGGGGCTCCGCAAGGCAGGGGGCGGCAGTAGTCACTCAGTGCGGAGCGTTGGGGGTTAAAATTCGAATCGGCAGTGTGGCAGTTCTTTGCTAAGACCCCGGGAGGAGCCGAATATGGGTATATGTAGAATCTGTAAGCAGAAAGTGAAGCATGGCCAGGGAGCTAACGGTGGCCCCACGGCCCTGCGCCATCACAGGCAGCGGCACCATGCGGTGGCCGGGGAGAAACGTAGCTCAGATGTGGTGGTCCACCCTGCCGCCGCAGCAACAGCAGCAGCAGCAGTGCCCAGGGGGCATGCATGCCATTGCAGCAGTCAAGGCTCCACCACCTCTGCAGAAGGGAGCTTTTTCTGTTTGACATCATATCCCCGGTCCGATGCTCCTGCTCCTCGCTACTCATGGCGCCAGCAGCCCGTTCAGCAAAGCGATTGCAAAGGGGACAACAGTATGGTCCAACCATCTAAGGTGCAGCAGCTGACCGTGCTCCTGTCCAAGTTGTTGGTACGTAGTCCCTCCCTTTCCAAATGGTGGACTTGCACCATTTTTGAGAACTAATGGGTTGTGCCGAGCCGAGTGGAAAGTTCCAAGCCGTAATTTCTTTTCCAAAAAGGCAGTACCAGCACTTCATAAATATGTAGAACAGAAGGTGGGCCAGTCTTAAGCTTATCGGTTTGTTCTAAGGTGCACGGGCAGCGCGGGACATTCTGGAGCTGTAACTATGGGGCAGGGCCAGTACATGTCCTTTACGGCCCACTGGGTGAATGTGCTTCCGGCCCAGGCACACCAACAACTTGGCGCAGGAGACGCCACTTCTCCTCCACGTTGTCAAACTGCTGCTCCTGCGCCAATGTCCGCCTCCTCCTCCTCCACCACCATCTCAGCCTCCACAAGTACTGCTCCATCATACCACATGTGTAGGGCACAGCGGTGTCACGCAGTTCTACACCTAGCTTGCCTCGGCGAACGAAGTCACACAGGGGAGGAAATTGCTCCGCGTCATGCAGCAAAAAATCGATGTGTGGCTTTCTCCGCGCCAACTGCAAATCGGAACCATGGTGACGGACAATGGGAGGAACATGGTGTCCGTGCTGCACCCAGGAGGGATGGTCCATGCGCCCTGCATGGCGCACGTGTTCAATCTGGTTGTGAAAAGGTTCCTGAGTCTTCCCAACCCATTTCAGAACATTCTGAAAATGGCCAGGAAACTGTGCATGCACTTTATCCATTCGTACAAAGCCAGGAACACCCCCCTCGGGTTTCAGCGGAGAACGGCCTCCCCCAAAAACACTCTGATATGCGATGTTTCCACCCGTTGGAATTCCAGCCTGCACATGTTGGACCGACTGTATCAACAGAGAAAGGCCATTAACGATTTTTTGCTGATCCAGGCAGACAGAAGTACTCCCCTGTGTAACTTTGATGTCAGCCAGTGGCAGCTCATGCTTTTCACCTGCCGTTTTTTGAGGCCCTTCGAGGGGGCAACGTTATTTGTCAGTCGCCAGGACTACGGGATGAATAACGTCATTCCACTGCTTCATGTCCTGGAACAGATGCTGAAAAATCTGTCTGGGGGGGGACTGGAGAAAGTAGCGACTACATCTCGCGGCCACATGAGTCCGGTGGGGACTGAAAAAGGAGGAGGAGGAGGGAGGACGTTGGAGCAGAAGCATTGTCTGGTGAAATGAGTGGATTTTCTACCCAGGTGACAGGAGAGGAGGAGCAGGAGCAGCTGGAGGAGATGGATGGAGATGAGGAAGACGAGGCAAAATGACCCCCAAGCACCGTGGCAGTAACAGTGGAAATGGGGGCAGGGAGCCCCTCAGAGTCACTTGTGCAGATGGCCCCCAGCATGCTTATTTGCCTGGTAGTGACAGCCGAATTAGTCAGCATTCGGCGAGGGAAGACTTCTGGCTCTCCACCCTATTTGGGCCCTCGCTACCAGTCCAAAATGGGAGCCTTTTTCCCAGCTATTGAGAGGGAGGAAAAACTCAAATACTATAGGTAAATCCTCCGTAAACAGTTGGCAACTGCCTATGTGCCGCATCGTCCCTCCTCTGACATGTCTGACCGGGGGGGTTCCTCAGCGCTCACGTACTACTGCCGCGGCTGCTGGGGGAAGGAGGGGGGTCGGAGCAGTACCAGCTCCTTCAGCAGTCACCTAAGGCTGGAGTCACTGATGAGCAGCTTCCTTCAACCGCCTAGTGAGGAGGGTAGTCGCCAGCAGCAGCAGGACCTGGAGCAGTCCCTGAACCAACAGGTGGTGGCCTACTTGGACAGCACTCTGCCACCCCAGTTAGAAGATCCCCTGGACTACTGGGCAGCCAAACTGGATGTGTGGCCGCAACTTGCCGAGTTTGCAATGCAGAAGCTGTCCTGCCCAGCCAGTAGTGTGACATCAGAGCGGGTGTTCAGTGCGGCGGGAGCCATCGTTACCCCAAGGAGAACCCGCTTGTCCACGGGAAATGTGGAACGACTGACCTTTGTCAAGATGAATCAGGGGGTGGATCGGCCAGGAAATTTTCCCCACACCCAATTGCCTTAGGCGTCAGACTACATCAGCCATGACGCCTCACCCAAACTGTGAGAAATGAGTCTGGGTTCAAACTACCTGCCTCAGCCACTATTCTGATGCCACCACCTGCCTGATGCCACACATCTCTGACAGTTTCTCCATCTGCCACCAACCATCTTTACCAGGACTGGTATTGCCACCCACCTCCACACTCTGTCATTGTGCCACTGTCTGACCTCATGCTGCTGCTGTCGCTGATGCCGTGACCTCCACACTGTGTCATTGTCCCACACTCTGGCCTACTCCTGTTTTTGCCACCTCCAGAATGTCATTGTGCCACTGCCTGACCTCATGCTGCTGCTGTGGCTGCTGCCGTTATCTCCACACTGTGTCATTGTCCCACTCTGTGGCCTACTCCTGTTTTTGCCACCTCCAGAATGTCATTGTGCCCTGTCTGACCTCATGCTGCTGCTGTGGTGCTGCCGTGACCTCCACACTGTGTCATTGTGCCACTGTCTGACCTCATGCTGCTGCTGTGTCCTACGCACTGTGTCATTGTCCCAAATCTGTGGCTACTCCTGTTTTTGCCACCTCCAGAATGTGATTGTGCCACTGCCTGACCTCATGCTGCTGCTGTGGCTGCTGCCGTGACCTCCACACTGTGTCATTGTGCCACTGTCTGACCTCATGCTGCTGCTGTGGCTGCTGCCGTGACCTCCACACTGTGTCATTGTGCCACTGTCTGACCTCATGCTGCTGCTGTGGCTGCTGCCGTGACCTCAACACTGTCAATGTGGCACACTCTGACCACATACTGCTGATGTGGCTGCTGCCGTGACCTCCACACTGTTCATTGTCCCACTCTGTTGGCCTACTCCTGTTTTTGCCACCTCCAGAATGTGATTTTTGCCACTGTCTGACCTCATGCTGCTGTTTTGGCTGCTGCCGTGACCTCCACACTGTGTCATTGCCCACTCTGTGGCCTACTCCTGTTTTTGCCACCTCCAGAATGTCATTGTGCCACTGCCTGACCTCATGCTGCTGCTGCCGTGACCTACACAATGTGTCATTGTGCCACTGTCTGACCTCATGCTGCTGCTGGCTGCTGCCGTGAACCTCCACACTGTGTCATTGTGCCACCGTCTGACCTCATGCTGCTGCTGTGGCTGCTGCTGTGACTTACACACATTGTCATTGTCCCACTGTCTGACCTCATGCTGCTGCTGTGGCTGATGCCGTGACCTACACACTCAGTCATAGTGCCACTGTCTGACCTCATGCTGCTGCTGCCGTGACCTCCACACTGTGTCATTGTGCCACTCTGTGACCTACTCCTGTTTTTGCCACCTCCAGAATGTCATTGTGCCACTGTCTGACCTCATGCTGCTGTGGCTAGCGCCGTCACCTCCACACTCTGTCACTAATGTTGCCATCTGAGCTCTCAGCTTGTTTTTTTCCAGCTTTCTCTGGCATGACTTTATCAGGCAACATTCCCGCTTCAGTTTGTTGGTCAGTTTTGCCCTCTTAAGTGCCCAGGGAATTTTATAGTGAAGCGATTCTAAGAGCGGCGGCAGTCATGTGCGTGTCATACTAAAACACAACATTGTATGAAGACCAAACCAAGCTCCCTCTGCATATTTAAGCATGGCACAAACGTTCTACACACCCTGCAGGCTCTGTGCAGCCTGGAAATAGCTGTTTTTTAACGTGATTCGTGCCGAAGTAATTCGGAACGAAGTTATTTTTTGCCGAGAAATTCGGCGAAGTGAATGAAACGAATTTCGGGAAATTCGCCCATCTCTAAATATAACACATGGGTATGATATTCGTGGTCAGAACTTCATAATGGATTGTGCTCATCATATTTTTACCTTAAAGGAAATAAGTATTTGATCCCTTGCTGATTTTGTAAGTTTGCCCACTGACAAAGACATGAACAGTCTATAATTTTAAGGGTAGGTTAATTTTAACATTGAGAGATAGATTATCCAAAATAAAATCCAGAAAATCACGTTATATAAATTATATAAATTTATTTGCATTTTGCTGAGAGAAATAAGTATTTGATCCCCTAGCAACCATTAAGCATTCTGGCTCCTACAGACCAGATAGACGCTCCTAATCAACTTGTTACCTGCATTAAAGACAAATGTCTTAAATAGTCACCTTTATGAAAGACTCCTGTCCACAGACTCAATTAATCAGTCAGACTCTAACCTCTACAACATGGGCAAGACAAAAGAGCTTTCTAAGGATGTCAGGGACAAGATCTTAGACCTGCACAAAGCTGGAATGGGCTACAAAACCATAAGTAAGACGTTGGGTGAGAAGGAGACAACTGTTGGTGCAATAGAAAGAAAATGGAGGACATACAAAATGGCTGTCAATCAACATTGTGCTGTCTATGCTCACTGTGCTCAGCAAGAGGGTGGGGCATAAACTATGTAACGGGTTCCTTTAACACAATTATTGGTGACAACGTATTCTGATATAAAGTTACATAAAGGGCGACATGTATGAACGTTGGCGCTCAAAGACCAGTTCTAAATAGCTTTAAGGCAGTGTAGAATACGACAGAATGTATGAACCTGTTCTTCTGCAGGTCATACATACAGGTGCAGTGTAGTGTCAATACGACAAGTCTGGCTCAGGCACCACCTTCAACCTGGTCTGACTGTTCTAACTGTTCTGCGCCTAGATTTGACGTCAAAGAATAATAAATGTGTCTAATTCTATGAATGTGGGGCGATGCCCCCAGAACGCCCTTAATCTTTGGCATACTAAAAAGTGTCTTTGACCCATTACAAAGGGACTTATCACGACAGAGTTTGGCATGCACCTATTCATACATTCTTTTTGGCTCAAAGTACACAAGAAAACTGTCACAAAGGGCGATATGCATGAAATTTTGCGTTTACACGCCAAATTTAATGCGAATAAAAAAGGCAGAATGCGCCTGATTTATGAACCCACCATATAGTGGGTTATAAATCAGGCGCATTCCAGTGCTCGGGTGACATTTCCGGATCAAGTATACCACTGAAAGTGGTATACCTGTTCCAACTGTAATGCGCCCAGAAATGCCGTAGCGCAGCTATAAATATGTAGCTTCGCTATAATTCTAGTGCGCCCCCTGAGATCAGGCACATTACAAAGCACCACAGGCGCGATGTAATGCACCCCAGAGTGGCGTGCAGGAGCCTTGAAAATGTATGGACGGGCCTGCGCCTGATAGCGGGCTGTAAAGACGCCAGACATCTGGCGCAGCCCCGTTCATACATGTCGCCCAAAGTGTCTAAAGATACACCAAATTAATTAAACAGCATGAACCATTGTGATAAACCTGGCTCTTTTCTAGACTGCCTAGCCTAGTATTAGATATTATTACTAGTGTTGAGAGATTATTATCGACAAAGTTGAAATCGGCACAGTTTTTATGGTGATCGGATTTTTTAGATCATGCGATAATTTAGGTTAAAATCTGTGCATCATCATTAAGATCGCGCCTTTTTCGGCGCTTCCTGTAATTTTGGCGGCCAGCAAATCAGATTACATAATATAGCACGGTGAGATGTGTGTGCGACGTCATGACTGGGATGTGTATGGTTGCGATTGGCTGGAAAAATCACATGACCTCGTTTTACATTTAACAGCCTTTCCTGTTCAGCCTCAGTGTCTCCCAGCGTCTCAGAGCAGAAGGACGTGCGCTCTGCTTGTGTCCAAACAGCTCAGCGAAATTATTATATTTCTTCACAGAGAAACCTCTACTATTAGCTGTGATCCTTACAATTTAGTTAGATTAGAGATTGGAAGATTTTATATAGTTAGGTAAAGAATTTTAAAGTAGCATCTACTGCTATACAGTCATGGGGGGGGAGCGGAGTTGGGGCCCTCGCGGGTGAACACAGACAAGCTCTATAAAGAATACTGGATAAAGTTCACCAAGACTTAGTGTAGACATTGCAATATCTTTATTATTAACAGTTTTCTATTGAAATATTTCCTGGATATTGGGCAGCCTGAACTTATAGGATACACATCTTTTCTAGTAACTGCAGGTCTCTTTGTTAGATGCAAAACTACACTTTTATTATCAGTATACATTTCAGATAGGTGTTTTATTTTCAATTTTGGGCCCATTCCACTTTTGTTGATATATCCACCTTGCACTTAAATTTGAATCCAGCAATTTTATAGTCACCACAGGTGAATTGAAAGGTGCCAAAAATATCTTGTATTATACGAATAGACAAGCTCTATAAAGAATACTGGATAAAGTTCACCAAGACTTAGTGTAGACATTGCAATAGCTTTATTATTAACAGTTTTCTATTGAAATATTTCCTGGATATTGGGCAGCCTGAACTTATAGGATACACATCTTTTCTAGTAACTGCAGGTCTCTTTGTTAGGTGCAAAACTCCACTTTTATTATCAGTATACATTTCAGATAGGTGTTCATTTTCAATTTTGCCCATTCCACCTTTGTTGATATATCCACCTTGTACTTAAATTAGAATCCAGCAAGTCAGCACAGGTTGATAGGTGCCAAAAATACCTTGTAATATCCGAATAAATTTCAGATACGTGTTTTTTTTACTTTGGCGCACTACAGCTTTGTTCATTGAGGCACCTTGCACTTAAATGTGAATACTGCAATTTTTTAGTCACCACAGGTGAATTGATAGGTGCCAAAAAATACCTTTTATTATCCAAATACATTTCAGAACATGTTTTTTCACTTTGGCGCATGCCAGCTTTGTTGATATATATACTTTGCTGTTAAATTTGAATCCAGCAATTGTGTAGTTACCACAGGTGAATTGAAAGGTGCCAAAAATACCTTTTATTATCCGAATACAATACAGATACGTGTTTTTTCACTTTGGCGCAGGCCAGCTTTGTTGACTTGATAGATCTACTTTGCAGTTATATTTGAATCCAGCAAATTTGTTTTGATTTGAGGGATTTGAGAATAGCTGTGATTTGCTATCTTTTAATAAGTAGACTTTCAAAACTCTTCCATACCTTCTCAATTTGTATATTTCTGAACATGGAGCGAAATTCAGGTGGTAAGCGAGCAAAGAGGGGGTAGGACATGGAGGTAGAGGTACGAGAGAAGGTGCTCCTTCCAGTGCTGGCGACAACACGCATGCCAGCGGATCATCAGTTGCAGGAGACCGTCAGGCCTGTCTATCGCTGGGTCAGGGCCCTGTGAATCTCAGTTACGAACAGCGTCGCCAATCTGTCCTTCAGTGGTTAATGCAACCTGCATCCAGCAGTCTTACCCCCTCGTCCCCCCAGTAGGGCCCCAAATGTATCTCACATCGTCAGCATGGATATGCGGGTTTTGGGGTCATGGTGGTCCAGACAGGCTATCAATGCCCAGTTCAATAAAATGGTGGTTAAAGACCCCTTTTTTCCGGGCACTTTTATTGGGGGTCACCCGGTTTTTTTGGTCATACTGGGCCCAGGACAGTATATCAATGCCCAGTTAAAACTAAAATGGGGGTTGAAAGATCCTTTTTCCAAAACTTTTTAATTGGGGGAAAAAGGGGTTTTTTAAGGTATTGCGGCCCAGGACAGGGTTTGCAATTCCAGTTCAAAAAATGGTGGTTAAAAAGCTACTTTCTTGGCATTTTTAATCTGTGGGTCAGGGGTTTTTTTGGGTCATGCGGTTCCGGGGAAGGGTATTCAATGTCATTCAAGAAAAATGGGTTAAAATAATACTCCCTTCTGCCACTTTTTAATTTGGGGGGTGATGCATTTTAAAGGGCATGCTTGGTAAAAGGGGGGATAGGAATGGTGTGTGACTTTTTTTCTGTGGTTTTATACCCTATGTGTTGTGCCAAGATGTAGGGTATCCATTTGACTGTTCGGGGTTTTAAATTCCAGTTCCCCCACCCCTGTTTGGGTTAAAATGAAGGTTTTGTGCTTCCCATAGATTTTAAATGGTATCGCTCAAAATTTGACTGCTCACTATCGAAAAACCATCGAGTGGCCGATATCGACTATCGCCCGTGTGAAAGCCCCAAGTAAGGCCCTAATTATTTCTGTGTTGAGCCCAACAGTTCGAAAAAAATTAGTTGGCATGAACTTTGTATTTTAACACGGCCGAACCCAAAATTTTTTTCCCCAAGTTTTCCGGAAAAAGTTGGGTTCGGGGCAATCTTCACCGCTTTTTCAGCTGTTTTCCATTTGGCGGAGCCTATTGTGCAGAGCAAGGGACAGGTCAAAAATGACCCTAGCTAGGGTGTAGGGATCTCTTTGCTGCAAAATTACATGACGGGTTTTTTTGTATGTTCCTGTTGAAAGCCATTTTTCCCCTTACTCTCTGTAGTGGAACACACTAATTGCAGCAGGCAAAAAAACATTTAATAGTATTTCAAAAAAATCGACCCCTCACTAATGTATAGGATTAGGGCCAAATTGCTTTGCTGTGAGGGGTTTTCCATGCAAACCCCATTTTTCCCCAAAATTTCATTAAAAAATTTTTTTTAGAATCATTTGCCCGTTAAAAAGTATAGGTATTTAAGACCACTTGATTTTTTGTAGGGTTCTTCCACACAACCCCCTTTCACCGATATTGCATAGAAAAAAATTTGTTATAATCCCCATTTGCCCCTCGCAAAAATATGTCATTTAAGACCACTTGATTTGTTGTGAGTGCTTCCCTATACCCCCCTTTCACGATATTGCATAGAAAAAATTCTGTTTTAAACCCTTTTTCCCATTGCAAAGTTAGGCATTTAAGAACATGTTGATTTGGTATTTGGGCAAGTTCTTCAAAAAGGACTGTGAACAAATTTTGCCTTTTTAATATTTTTATTTTTGAACAGGGGCGAAATTTGAGGTGGTAAGCGGCAAGGAGGGGCGTAGGAGTGGAGCTAGGGTACAAACAAGGGTCCTTCCCCGTGCTTGGACAACACACAAGCAAGGGGACGTCAGGCCGTCATGTTGGTGGTTCCCCCGTGGTCTCTTACTGAAGGCGGGCCAATCCATTCTTAGTGGTAAACCCTTTCATCCAGCGTTTTACCCCTTTTCCTCTCGCCAAGGGGGGAAAAAATTCTCATTATTATTTAGTCCAACTTCCAAAAATTTCCCCTTTTATGACATATCGGGTTTGGGGGCAGAAGGCATTTCAAAAGATCAAAGGGAAAAAAGGGTGATTTTGTTTGCTCTGGCCCCCGTCCTGGCCCCCAGGGAGGAGAAAGGGAAACTGGTTCATTCCCTAAATATCAACAGTCAGTGGCCTCGCTGTGCCTGTAAAAACTTTGAGACTCTCGGTTCACATATCTTGATCAAAACATGTTTAAAACTGCCCCCGACTTCAAGTGGGCTAAATGGGCAGTCCTATTATCTTTACCTCTCAAACGAGCCAATCAGGGCCTCCCGTTGGGGCAACCGACCTCCATTATTGGAGAAAAAATAAAAAAAAACCCAACTGCAAAGCGCCCCCTTTTATACGCTGTGAGAGTGGGGGGGGACAAAACCCCCAAAATGGAAGCACCCCTTCCTTCCCATATGGTTAAAATCAAGTCACCCAAATATAAGATGTTTCTGCACACAAAAAATTCTGAAAAAATTTTTGAAACTGGTGCCAGGGAGGGTGCGGCACACATGAATTATCATTTCACACACAACCGCCGCCCGCGGCACATTTCTGCAAAAAAGGGCAATACACTCGTGGAAATCCCCTAAAGAAGCATTTTGCTATTTATCATACATGAAAAAAAAAAGAGACTCTCGGTTCAAATATCTTGATCAAACTGTTTAAAGGCCCCGATTTCAATTTGGGCTCAAATCGGCAGTCTATTATCTTTACCTTCAATCGAGCCAATCAGGCCTCCCTTGGGTCAAAACCACCTCATTTTTCAGGGAAAAAATAAAAAACCCCAACCTGCAAAGCTGCCCCTTTTTATGACAGCCTGGAGAGGGGCGGGGACAGAAAACCCAAAAAGGGAAACACCCCTTCCTTCCCCTAAGGTTTAAAAACAATGTCCCAATTAAAAAGTAGTTTTTGCACACAAAAAAAATTTCTGAAAAAACTTATGCAAACCTGGGTGCCACTGGCAGGGCTCGGACACATGTAATTAACATTCCACAAGACCCCGCCAGTGGCACATTTCTGCAAAAGGGCAATACATACGTGGAAATCCTAAAGAAGGCATTTTGCTTTTTTATAAACATGAAAAAAAATTTGAGACTTCGGGCACATATCTTGACAAAACAGTTTAAGTGCCCACGACTTTCAAGTGGTCCAAATCGGGGGTCCTACCCTTTTTTACCTTCAAACGACCAATCAGGCCCCCCGTTGGGTCAACCGACCTCCATTATTCAGAAGAAAAAAAAAAAAAAACACCCAAAATCAAAGCTGCCCTTCTTATGACAGCTGTGGAGTGGGCGGGGGCAGAAACCCCAAAAAGGAAGCACCCCTTCCCTTCCCCCAAAAGGTTAAAATCTGTCACCAAGTATAACGTAGTTTTGCAACAAAAACTTTTTTGAAAAAACGTTTTAAACCCGGGGGCCCCCGCAGGGCTGGGGGGCACACATGTAATTTACATGTACAACACAGACCGCCGCCAGGGCACATTTTTGCAAAAAGGGCAATCATACGTGGAAATCCCCAAAAAGATTTTTGCTATTTTCAACATGAAAAAACTTTGGATCTCGGTTCACATATCTTGATCAAAAATGTTTTTAAACGCCCAACTTTCAACTGGTTCAAATCGGGCATTTCCCATCCTATCTTACCTCAAACGAGCCAATCAGGCCCCCCGTTGGGGCAACCCACCTCCATTATTAGAGAGAAAAAAAAAAAAACACCCAACCTGCAAACTGCCCCTTTTATGACAGCCTGTAGAGTGGGGGGGACAGAAAACCCCAAAAGGAAGCACCCTTCCTTCCCATTAGGTTAAAATCAAAAAGTACACCCAAATATAACGTATGTTTTTGCACACAAAAACATTTCTGAAAAAAGTATGCAAACCTGGGTGCCATGGGAGGGCTGGGGCACACATGTAATTATACATGTACCACAAGGGCCGCCGCCCGGCACTTTCTGCAAAAAAAGGGAAAAACATATGGAAATCCCTAAAAAGCTTAGTATTTATCATACATAAAAAAACTTTGAGACTCTCGGTTCAATATCTTGATCAAAACAGTTTAAGCTCCCACGACTTCAACTGGGCCAATGGGCATCCCACCCATTTTACCTTCAATCGAGCCAATCGGCCCCCCGTTGGTCAACCGCCTCCTTTTTTCGAAGAAAAAAAAAAAAACACCCCAAACCCCAAAGCTGCCCCTTTTATGACGCCTGTGAGGTTTGGGGGGGACAGAAACCCAAAATGGAAGCACCCCTTCCCTTCCCCTAAGGTTAAAATCAAGTCACCAAGTATAAACGTATGTTTCTGCACCCAAAAAAAATTTTTTGAAAAAACGTATGCAAAACCCGGGTGCCCCTGGGGAGGTCGGCCCCACTGAAATTATAATGTACACACCAGACCCCGCCAGTGGACTTTCTGCAAAAAAGGGGGAATACTACGTGGAAAACCCCTAAAGAAGCATTTTGTATTTATCAACATGAAAAAATTTGGACTCTCGGTTTCACATATCTTTATCAAAACAGTTTAAAACTCCCCACTTTCAAAAGGGTCTCAAAACGGGAGTCCTTCCCATCTTTACCCCCTTTAAGAGCCAATCAGGCTCCGTTGGTCAACCGACCTCCTTATTTTGAGAGAAAAAATAAAAAAAACCAACCTGCAAAGCTGCCTTTTTATGACAGCCGTGGAGTGGGGGGAAGAAACCCAAAATGGAGCACCCCTTCCTTTCCCCTATAGGTTAAAATCAATGTACACCCAAGTATAAGTATGTTTCTGCCACAAAAAACATTTTGAAAAAAAGTTGCAAACCTGGGTGCCAGCGGGCTCGGAACATGTAATTATACATTAACACAAACCGCCCCAGCGGCAATTTCTGAAAAAAGGGCAATACACCGGGAAACCCCTAAAAAAAGCATTTATGCTTTTTATCATCATGAAAAACTTTGAGACTTCGGTTCACATATTTGATCAAAACTGTTTAAGCCCCCACGACTTTCACTGGCCCCCAAATGGCAGTCCTATCCTATCTTTATTCAATCGACCCAACAGGCCTCCCGTTGGGTAAACCGACGGGGGCAATGATGAAAAGCATAATTGCTGGGAAGAATCATTTTCAGAAAAAGGCCCACAGCCGGGGCTTCCAAACCCCCGTGACATCTTCTCCCTCTCCCCACTTCCAACCCAAGCGGTTCTTTGCTGATGTCCCATGCGCATAGCAAGCACCATCACAAAACCCAGCCGTCGGCTGTTTCCCCAACCCCAAAACACAGTCAAACCCCTTCCTTTTACCGTTGCCTGCACGCCGTACAGCACCAGTCCACAGCCAGCCTTCTGTGTACCAGGTGTGGGAGAAAGAAAAAGGGTTCACCCCCGCCATCCCAAAGCAAAAGCCTTTTTTGTCGGCATTGCCAGGCTTTTTGGGCCTTGGGAAAAAGTTTGCTTTCGCCGGTGGACCAGATGGTTTGCCACCATGGCCCCGGCATGCCCCGGTATCAGATGCCGAGCATGTTTTTTTGCCAAAAGCTGTCCCCGCCCCGGCCCCCACGTGGTTTTTAGCCCCCACTTGAGGTGTAACTGTTAGGAAGAGTAAGTCACCTGTGATGATGATGAATTGCAGATCCAAAATGGGTTTTTTACAGAGTGGGGAGCAATCATTAGTGAAAAGGAGGTCAGTGGGGGGCCCGGCCTCAAAAAGGGGGAGGCCGGGCGCAAGTCCCCAACATTAAGCAGCTGGCAGTGGGGGCAGGGGAACTTGCCCCAAAGGTTTTCACCGTCGAAGCGGTCCAGAAACTGTGAAACCTGGGCCTTTTTTGATCAAGCCTCAGATTCGCCAACCAACGTCATATGCCAGCTTTGCTTTCAACACATCAGTAGGGGAAAAAATCTAAAGAATTTAATCACCACCAGCATGAACAGGCACATGCATGTAAAGTATGAATTGCTGTGGAAGAATCACTTGGAGAAAAAAGGCCACACAGGTCCTGGGTTTCCAACCACCATGACATCTTCTGCCTCTGCCACTTCCAAGCCCAAGCAGTCCTCTGCTGCCGATGTGCCGGAGCAGCATCGGCAAGCACCATCCCCAGTCCGAGACACTGTCGGCTGATTCGCACCACCAGCAACACAGTCTACACCTTCCCCTTCCACCAGTCTGACCTGCACGCCGTACCAGAGCCAGTCCACCAGCCAGCCTTCTGTGTACCAGGTGTGGGAGCAGAAGAAAGGCTTTCATCCCAGCCATCCTAAAGCCAAAAGCCTGAATGTCAGCATTGCCAGGCTGTTGGCCTTGGAAATGTTTCCTTTCTGCCTGGTGGACACAGATGGGTTCCGCCATTTCATTGCTCTGGCATGCCCCGAATATCAGATGCCGAGCAGGCATTTCTTTGCCAGAAAAGCTGTCCCTGCCCCGGCCCGCCACGTTGCAGAAAAGATCTCCAGTGCGTTGGTTGCATCTGTGTCCACCAACGTCCATCTCACTACAGAAACATGGACTAGTAAGCAAGGTCAAGGGCGTTACATCTCAGTGACTGCTCACTGAGTGAGTTTGGTGGATGAAAGTGCCTCTGGTGATGGGTCTCGGCGGACACTCTTCCACACTGCTGGAATGAAGCAGTGTCCAGATCCCCAACCTCCACAGGTCACATCATGTGCCAAGAGAAACCAGGCCGTTTTGAAATTAATGTGTCTTGGAGACCATCAACACACAGGTCAAGAGCTGTGGGTGGCCAGTGGCTTGGTGCTAAGAACCTGGCGCCAGGCAAAAGTGGTGTGCGACAATGGGAGAAATCACCTTGCCGCCCTTAGGATCGGTAGACTTATGCATATCCCTTGCCTGGCACATGTCCTAAACCTGGTTGTGCAGAAATTTCTCAAGTGCTATTCAGGTCTCAATTGTCTGCTGAGGAAGGCTCGAGGTCTTAGCTCACACTTCCGGTGTCCGCACCCTGCTTGGGCCCGACTGTCAGCATTGCAGCATCATCAAATTTTATTCTGAGAGTTCAAAAGGTCATTCTTGCTTGTTTTGGGGTCAGGCTACTGTAAAAGGGATACCAGGGGTGCCAATAGGGCAGTACTCCTGTCAGTGGCCCTAATCAAAAAGGGGCCCACAAATATGTTAAAAATAGGAACTAGTAATGGGTGGGAGCCCCATTTGACTTAGCTGCATGGGGCCCTGAAACGGTTAATAGATGACTGATGGCAGCCCTGGCTACTACTGCACCCCATGTAATTACGGCCTTGCTTGCTGAACCTCCATGTTCACCATTGGGATGTTCTTGCTGCTACCACATATATAACATGTTCTTGGGTCCTGGTGCAAAAATTGATAGGGGGCTCCTGCCAGTTACCATGTGCCATTTCCAATACCGGTGTCTTCTTATCTGTCAAAGGGGCCCCGTAGCAGCTGCTAGCGCTAGCAAGGCTGTCCTCAACTTTTCAGTTAGCCATTGAAAGGAAATAATTATTTTAGCCTGTGAATTGTTTTCTGTGACTCTTAGAGCCAAATTTTCTTCACTAATATGTTCCATGTATCCATTTTACTCTTATGGAAAGTAATTGCGGCTTCTCCTCACCTGTATGGGTATAAAAATGAACCAGGACATCTTTCCCATTGACTTTAATGGGGTTCAAAGTCGACTCGAACTTCGAACTGAACTTCTCGAAATTCGAGGTTCTACTCGAACGTGAACTTTTTAGTGTTCGCTCATTTCTATTTATTACTAATTCTGCCCCATTAACTTTTCATCCAACTGTGTGCCAGGCACCCGATTATTCCTCATGGACTGACCTGGTAGGGAAATCTGAAATAAATGCCAGTATGAGATGTAAATGGTATTTTTACCACATTGCCTAAATGAGCTTTACTTACTTATATTTTATACCAGCAATCCCCAACCTTTTTTCCATCAGGGACCAATTTCAGGCAAGACAGTTTTTCCTCGGCACAGTGGGGAGAGGAGCAGGGTTATGGAAAGGGTTGAAGGTTTAAAAACAGAAGAGTGCATACTGTTCCATTCAGTGGTGTAGTAAGGGGTAAACAATATTATATAGCTGCAGACTGAATGTCAACTCTGTGGGTCAGCATTCTATAATATATACTTGGCACAGAGTGGACAGTCAGTCTGCATTTATATTGAATAGGGGATTAACCTCTTAAATTACCTATAAAAATACAGTGCATAAATATATACAGCACATAAATAAATATAATTACTAGGGTGGCTCTTCGAAAAAAAAGTTAAAAATTTCCAGTTCTTATCCCTTCAAGCTGTTCCACCTGATGAGAAAAAAAAGGTGGTAAATTCTGTTTAAATTTTGGATAACATTTAGGTGGCTCCAGGGGTCTACATTAGGGTGGCCCTCAGCACAAGGTGAAAAAATGAAAGTGGTTAATTTAAATGTCCCAACCCCTGAAGTTTTTCCACTTATGAAGAGGAGAATTTGTGTGAATTGTTTCTGCAATTGGACAGCATTTACAGGTGGCCCTTGCATTTTCAAAATTAATTAATTCTGAGGGCCACCATTAAATGCTGTCCAATTGCGGAAACAATTCACACAAATTATTCTCTTCATAAGTGGAACAATTTCAGTGGGTGAGACATTTAAATTAACCACTTTCATTTTTTTCACCTTGTGCTACGGGCCACCCTAATATATACAAATATGTACTGGCCCAGAGCAGCAGCAGAGAGGATGGGAGCAATAGTGGCTTGCACATGTCACGGTGGCTTCTGTTCAACATGCCTCTTATGCTAACCCCGGAGCCAATACAGGGAAGAGGTGGTCTGCACTTTGAATGGTGGTGGTGTAGTATCCCCGAGGCACACTCTAGTGGTTTGAATAACTGCCAGTTATGGTGTATGAGGTGTCCTTGATGTGTGGTGCAGAGTAAACAGGCAGGACTCAAAGGGTTAACGTTTAACCAAGCAGTCTTTATTTCCAGACATGATTTTATACACATTAAAAGGATCACTTTCTTACATGGACATATTCATCAGTCCAAGCCAAACAGCCATGCCATGCTGTAGGAGCAGTAAATCCTATGCTTTAAAAGTACCTTCTGCACGAATGCCTTACAGATTATTCAACAGGGAGTTTTCCTTAACCCCCAGGTGACCTGGGTATCTTCAAATAAATGGGAGGTATTGGGCCAGGTCAGAAGCTGCTGGATCCCAAAAGCCATGAGGTCTGGTGGGACTGAATGTACCTCATGAATTCCTTGATTTCAAAGTCAAGACTGCTAGACTGCTGTGTCCTACTTCTGAGCTCTCTCTCTATTTCTCCCATGCTTTGCATTTGTCAGGGTGGTATGGTGGAATCACCTCTGACTAGCTCAAGATCTAGATGCTATCTTGTAAAAAAAAAAAAAGTCTGGCAGAAAATCAGTTCAGTGCGGACTGCTGAACAGATTTTTTATTAAAGTCTATGGGGATGGTTGCTTGTCAGTTTTCAGATAGTTTCTAAATCCGCAAACCATCTGAAAAACCAACCAACAAGCCATGCCGTACAGATTGACCTTTAAATGGCACAAAAAACACAGTGATAACAAACATTATATCAAACATTATAAAATTCCTGTAATGTACTAAAACACCTATATTGTACATTACAGATTTACATCCCATCCCTACAACTGTACATATAAACAGGATATATATATATATATATATATATATAAATATATATATATATAATATATTTTGTAATATTATATATATATATATATATATATATATATATATATACAGTATATATCTATATGTAGTCTTGTAGACTTTTACATCAGAAGGAAATACAAATTCTCCCCGTTACAGGCATAAGAACATTACAACAAGAGGTTAAAAAGTAAGCTTAATGCTATGTCTAAACATCACTGGATTTTGGTTGGATTTTCGATGCATTCAGTATTTAGAATCTGATGAAAATCTGACTATAACTTGTGCCTCATGGACAGCAATAAAAAAAATCTGTGCTGTAGTCTACCCATCATGGATTTTTTCCGATTCTAGCAGATTTTCAAACCTGTCAGATCTTCTTCTGGATTGCGATAAGCTTCCTGTATATTTAATATACGGGGCCGACAACAAATCTGAAAACCAACCGTGGTTTTTTGCACAAACCCATGACAAAAACCACAGTGCGGCACAGTTAAATTACTGCCAAATTTTGGATGGTATTTTAACTTAAATGTGTAGACATAGCCTTAGATACAGCACAGATTTTTTATTGCCGTCAATGGGGCACAGGTTACAGTCAGATATTTGGTGGATTCTAAATACTGAATGTGTCAAAAATCCGACCAAAACCTGTGCTTTGTAGACATAGCCTAAATGTGTAAGAAATGAGAATGGTGCTCTGGTAGTACTGAAAAAGATGCTTGATGAAGGACAGTATGGGTGACATGTATGAACGCTGGCACTGACAGGCCAGTTCTATATCGCATTGAGGTAGTATAGAAAGCAACAGAATGTATGAAGCTGTTCTTCTGCAGGTCATACATATAGGCGCAGTCTAGTGCCAATACGACAAGTCTGGCTCAGGCAGACCACCTTTAACTTGGTCTGATTGTTCTAAGGGCGACATGTATGATTTCTGATGCCCAGGCGCAATTTTTTGCGCGCATTAGTAGTGTAGAATGTGCCTGAATCTATGAATCTGTTCAACTACAGGTCATAGATTTAGCCTTTCCTAGCTACAAAGTGACACTTCTGGCTCCGGTAAACCACTTTTAAAGTGCTCTACCTGTTCCAGTAGTAATGCACCAGGATTTGCCATATAATTGTGTAGCTTCGTACAGTTGTATAGTGAAACACCTCCAGCACGCCCCCCAATCTTGGGCGCAATATAAAGTGCTCTGTAATGCGCCTGATATTGGACTGTGCCTGTTTAAAAATAGAATGAACGGGTCAGCGCTAGGTTTTTTTCTAAAAAGATGTCAGACTTCGGGTGCAGCCCCGTTCATACATGTTGCACTAAATGTTTTGCACCTAGGTTTGGCGTCAAAGAATTATAAATGTGTTTACTTCTAAGACTGTGGTGCGACGCCCCCAAAATTCTGGAAATCTTTGGCGCATTAAAAAGTTTCACAGCGGCAGTTATCGTGCCAAAGTTTGCAATGCAACTGTTCATACATATATAGAACAGGTCTACTACAGCTTTTTGACGCCAGAAAACTGGCACAGCCTTGCTCATATGTACCGCCCCAGCCGGCCTCGGTAGTAGTACACGGCGGTCTGAGGGCTGGGAAGTCACAGCCAGGCACGGCGACAGCTCGGCAAAGATGAAGTTATTGGAAAAGTTTGTGACGCCAGTTGGGGTTGTCGGCCAGAGTTCGGCCTGGCACTAATGGAGATCCCTGGGAGATAGATTTTGGTAATTAGTGCCTGGTGATTAATCCCTCCCCAACTAGGGCTGACTCCCAGGGCAGATGGTGCAGGATGATGTGGCAGAAAACAAACACATCCAGGCAGGGTTATCAACACTTGCAATTTACTGAACTTTTGCAGACATTGCCAGGAGTTGTTACACAGTCCAGGATATAGGATTTCTGCCTAACATGTGCGATGAGAGTTCAGTTTCTCTGCTGTAGTGTGGTGTAGCTCACCTGCTGCTAGCTACACATCTGATAACAGGACTCTTGGATTCCGTTATTTCCAAGAGAGAAAAGTGCTGGATCGGTGATCCCTTCCAGGAACAGGCAGTGTGAGTCCGATAGGAAACCTGGCCTCTCACCGCTGAACTCCTGACTCTATGAAGCTGCTGAGTTCTTGGGCAATTCACTCTGCTACTTGTGAACACCAAGTAGTTTCTCAGTTTTCCACAGACTCTGGAAGTCACTGTGGCCAAGGGACTGATACCCTGGTTTTGTTCAGCTTGCCCTGTACGAAGGCACACATCCTCTCTACATGAGGCAATCTCCTTCTACCCACACTACTACACTCTCTGGGCACACTTCCTCTCCCTCTGACTAGGGGCCCTGTCCTAAACTCTGGATGAAGGTAAAGTGTAGAACCCCCAGTAAGGGACCGGGTTACAATGTCTGTATGCAGTGCTTAGCAGTGAAACTAACTTTCATCACATATAATAATGCATATCGAACCTTAACAGACAGTTATTTTGTGGTGATCCAGACATGGGGCGCCACACATACATGTCTCCCTATATGTATTGAAAAGTCTTTTGTTCTTATTATGATTTGTATTTTGCAGCTCGCTAAGAAGTATGGTCCAGTGTTCAGTCTAAAGGTAGGAGTCCAGAAGATGGTTGTGCTGTGCGGATACGACATAGTGAAAGAAGCTCTTGTCACCCACGGAGAGGAGTTCTCTGAAAGACCCAACGTGCCAGCCTTAATGGATTTTACAAGAGGATACGGTAACTTTTCTATGTGGTGTGATAGAATGTTTTATGTCTCTGGCTACACAGATAAATAAGAGAAGAGCAAGTTGGGTAATTTTGGCTTATATTTTTGAAGTGTAAACCTTCAGCTTCAGTTCAAGGGGTTTCACCAAAAATACTGTATTGACTGTTTAGACATTCCATCCATCTTTATATAGTCCCTCCATTTTGACAGCTTTTGAAGTAATAGCACAAACTAACATAATTATAAATACAGCACTCCCTCAAGGGGCAATGGCCTTGGAATACAATATATTCACCATACAATGGTCTTCCTGGGACATTATATCTTGGTACCATGTTCACCATTACAATGTCACAGACATTGCTGATCTGCTGCTCATGTGATTGATGGAAGATCCCACTAAGTATCAGAAACATTTTACTTGTAAAATTTCAGAATTACTCCAGAGCATGCAGTGTTTGGTGGTATAGTAGCTATAGTACAGTGTGGTACTACATTTCCTGTACTGCTATTATATGTATTAGTGCTGTACATGCAGTGACTGGTGGTCTATAGCTCCTCTCTGCAGTACAGTGCCGTACTAAATGTCCTGTACTGCTCTAACATGTATCAGTGAGATGCCTGCAGTAATTGGTGGTCTATGGCGCCTCTCTACAGTACAGTGCAGTACTACATGTCCTGTACTGCCCTTAAAATTATTATTGAGGTGCATGAAGTGATTGGTGGTCTATTAGCCCCTCTCTACAGTGCAGTGTGGTGCTACATATCCTATACTGCTCTTACATGTATTAGTGAGGTGCATGCAGTGATTGGCGGTCTAGTAGCCCCTCTCTACAGTGCAGTGTGGTACTACATGTCCTGTACTGCTCTTACATGTATTAGTGAGGTGCATGCAGTGATTGGCGGTCTAGTATTGCCTCTCTACAGTGCAGTGTGGTGCTACATGGTCTGTACTGCTCTTACATGTATTGGTGAGGTGCATGCAGTGATTGGCGGTCTAGTATTGCCTCTCTACAGTGCAGTGTGGTGCTACATGTCCTGTACTGCTCTTACATGTATCAGTGAGGTGTAGGCAGTGACTAGCAGTCTAGAAGCACCTCTCTACTGCGCAGTGTGATAGTACATGTCCTGTACTGTTCTATCAGGTATAAGTGAGGTGGTTGCAGTGATTGGTGGTCTGTGGCACCTCTCTACAGTACAGCGTGATTCTACATGTCCTGTACTGCTCTTACATGTATAGGTGATATGAATGCAATGATTGATGGGCTAGTGGCGCCTCTCTACAGTACATTGAAGTGCTACATGTCCTGTACTGCTCTTACATGTATTAGTGAAGAGCGTGCAGGGATTGGTGATCTAGTAGTGCCTATCTATAGTACAGTGCGGTACTACATGTTCTGTACTGCTCTTACATGAATAAGTAAGGGGCATGTAGTGATTGGCCAGTCTAGTAGCGCCTTTCTGCCATATAATTTTATACTAAATGTCCTGTACTGTTCTTACATGTATTAGTGAGGTGCATGCAGTGATTGGTAGTCTGGTATCACCTCTCTACAGTACAGTGTGGTACTGCATGTCCCTTGCTACTCTGACATGTATAAGTGAGGTGCATGCAGTGATTGGCGGTCTAGTAGCGCCTTTCTGCCATATAGTTTGGTACTGAATATCCTGTACTGCTCTTACATGTATTAGTGAGGTGCATGCAGTGATTGCCGGGTAGTGCTGCCTCTCTACAATACAGTGCGGTACTGCATGTCCTGTACTGCTCCTACATGTATTAATGAGGTGCATGCAGTGATTGGCAGTCTAGTAGTAACTCTCTACAGTACAGTATGGTACTAAATGTCCTGTACTACTCTTACATGTATTAGTAAGGTGCATGCAGTGATTGGCGGTTGACAGCGCCTCTCTACAGTATAGTGTAGTACTACATGTCCTGTACTGCTCTTTACATGTAAAGTGAGGTGCATGCAGTGATTGGTGGTCTAGTAGCGCATCTCTACAGTGCAGTGCAGTACTACATGACCTGTACTGATCTTACATGTATTAGTAAGGTACATACAGTGATTAGCAGTTTGCAGTGCCTCTCTACAGTACAGCATGGTGCTATATGTTCTGTACTGCTCTTTACATGTTCCTAGATGAATGGCATGACCCAAAGAAGCTTCTCTTCTCATCATAGAAAGTGATTTCCAGCTTCCAGCAGCTCCTTCTGTTGTTATATAGAAGGTAATATAGTAATGTCTTATCATTTGTGTAGCATTCTGCAGCATTTTACTCAATATGAACAAAAAAGTATAGCTCGATGCATTTCAGAATTCATCCTGCTGCATCTATCCACAATCACATCAATAACCACTAATCAATAAATACCAGTGAACCAGTTCTATTTGTGCCATATATGCCCATGCCATATACTATCTCCATCATGTGTGAAAGATGTGTGAAAGATGGAAAGATGTGTGGTATAATTTGGATCACGAGCCCTTCCATTCCTTCTTCACATTGTTTTTTCCTCCATATTTATGGTACAAATTAATCTTGGTTTCATCTATCCAAAGAATCGTGTTCTACTGAACAACGTTTTTCAGATGTTTTAAGCTGTCCTTTCTATTTGATTTGCATTTTCATTGATTTGCATCTAGGGACAAAGCCTTTGTGACTTGACTAGGCAATATTAAAGGGCTTTCCTCATGACATAAAATCAGCTTTGCTGGCCGCTCACAGCTAGCGCCGCCCTCCTCATTCACATGCATGGACAGATCGCTGCTAGCTGTGAGCGGCCAGTAAATTTTGTGATGTGAGAAAACCCCTTTAATGGGGTTTTGTTTTACCAAGGAATAAATTCTTGAATCATCCACTTTAATGGTCTGTTATTCTTGGCCTTTCCAGAACTTTTAATGTTACTGAGCTCACCAGTGCTTTACTCTTTTGTTCTTTTTAACGGGCTATTCTTACCACATTGGTTAGCTTTAAACCTTAGGCAAAGATAAAAAAAAAACATTATGACCAACTACATTGCTGTTCTGATTTTGCTTTGTTTAGGAGATATAGGAGATTTTATATACTGCTTGTGTAGTTTATCTAGGTTGCCAGCGATCTCTCTCTGTTCTCATTACCCCAGCTGCCCTGTTCGACCACGATGAGTCGCTTCCTGATGAGTCTTGTCTCCAGCACAGGAGCTTGTTTATATATGTTACTGCCAAACTTTAACCCTTTAAAGCTATGTGGCCTTGTGCACTGCAGTTTACAAACCTGCTGTACTCATCTCACTGTAACAGGCTAAGCTAAGAATATCAGAACAGAACTGCCCACAGCCTGAACAGGAAATGTGAAGCTGGCTGGCACTGACACCTCTTTAGATCACATTTTGAAAATTTCTGTGAACAACTCTCAAATCAAAGTTCAACACTTAATTAAATTTTATCTAAATAATAAGATGACAGCAACAATGGACCATGAAACTGCTAATTGGTTAGTTGTCCAAATGCAGTATTTTTAAAGAGGGTTTTCTCAAGTAGTTTTTAAAAAATAAATATAAGATGCTATAGCTCCAGAAAAAAAAAAAATCTGCACTCACCATCAATCTACCACTGACAGTGTAGGTGGTCTCCATATCTCTTCTGTAAACTTCTGATTGTGAGCAGTCAGTTTATGTAGTCACTGGTTGGCCTCACTTCCAAACAGCAATGTCAAGGCAGGTGACCAGGAGCCAGTTGCCTTGAGCCAGTAGAAATGAAAAGATTGACAGTGAAACTGTCAGTGCTGGAGCGGTGGTGAGTACAGAGGTGAGTTTAGACTTTTTTAATTTCTTGGAGCTGCAATTTCTATAAAGCTGAAGGTCTACATTTCAAGCTCATATCAGTTGCTTTTTTTTTTAGTCCGATGTTATAATGTACTGTGGCCAAATTCTAAAAACTGTATCACTCATCAGACCAAAGGACATGGTTCAAGAAATCCATGTCCTTAGTGTACTTGCCTTCAGCTAACTGTTTGTGGGCTTTCTTGTGCATTTTCTTTAGAACAGGCTTCTTTCTGGGACGACAGCCATGCAGACCAATTTGATGCAGTGTTTGAGCACTGACAGGCTGACCCCCCACTCCTGTAACCTCTACAGCAATGCTGGCAGCGTTCATACATCTGTTTTGGATTGACAATCTTTGGATATGATGCTGAGCACGTACATTAAACTTCTTTGGTCAACCAAAGCAAGGCCTGTTCTGAGTGGAACCTGTTTTGTTAAACCGCTGTATGGTCTTTGCCGTCATGCTGAATTTCAGTTTCAGGGTGTTGGAAATCTTTTTATAACCTAGGACATCTTTGTGTAGATCAACAATTTCTTGTTCAGACCCTCAGACAGTTCTTTGTCATGAGGTGCCTTGTTGAACTTCCGGTGACCTGTAGGAGAGAGAGAGAGAGCGATAACACCAAATTTAACACATTTGCTTCCCTTTTACACCAGAGACCTTGAAACACTAATGAGTCACATGACACTGTGGAGAGAAAATAGAAAATTGGGCAAAATGTTTCCATTTTCACTTAGGGGTGTACTCACTGATGGCTGTGTGTTGAGTTATTTTGAGGGTACACAAAATGTACACTGTTATGCAATCTGTACACTGACTACTTTACATTGTATCAAAGTGTCATATCTTAAGTGTTATTCCATGAAAATATATAATACAAAATTTACAAAAATGTGAGCAGTGTACTCATTTTTGTGAGATACTGCATGTGTTCTCTTAAAAATATACCAAAACACAAGTTGTCTTTCAAAAAGCAAGAACGCGTAAAAGCACATTTATGTAAAAATGAAAAACTTTCACAATTGGATAAGTAAAATCAGTGTTATTGTAAATACAGTGACTGGATAACAAAAAAAAACATTTACGGCTTCATTGATGAAATCTGTATAAGTCTAAGACTTTCTTTGTTGCTTATAGCAGCCAATCAGAGCTCGCCTTTCATTTTTTCAGAACACTATATTAAATGACAGGGGATCTCTGATTGTTTGCTGTGGGCAAAAAAGAAAGTATTATTGCTAGACAGTTTTCATACATGAGGTTCTTATTGTCCATTCCTCAGGTATTGTCTTGTCTAATGGACATAACTGGAAAGAAATGAGAAGGTTCACTCTTTCTACATTACGTGATTTCGGAATGGGGAAGAGAACCATAGAAGACAAGATTATCGAGGAATCCAATTGTTTAGTGCAGACATTTAAATCTTACAAAGGTGAGTAACTAGTCTTAAACTTATACAGTGCTGAGTAATATATTCATCGGGAGATTCTGTGAGGAGTAAACCACCGTTCAGTAAGGCGCTTGGTATGAGCTGCTAAGAGGGGGGAGGAATGTAACTTCTATATTCTTCTCCCTAAGTAGAAATATATAACTACTATAATACTGCCCTCTATGTACTAGAATATAATTACTATAGTACTGCCCTCTATGTACAAAAATGTAACTACAATAATACTGCTTCATATGAACAAGAAAATAACTACTATAATACTGCCCTCTATGTACTAGACTATAACTACTATAATACTGCCCTCTATGTACTAAAATATAACTACTATAATACTGCTTCACATATACAAGAATATAACTACTATAATGCTGCTTCCTATGTACAAGAATATAACTACTATAATACTGCTTCCTATGTACAAGAATATAACTGCTATAATACTGCCCCTATGTACAAGAATATAACTACTATAATACTGTTTCATATGTACAAGAAAATAACTACTATATTACTGCCCTCTATGTACTAGAATATAACTACTATAATACTGCCCTCTATGTACTAAAATATAACGACTATAATACTGCTTCACATGTACGAGAATAGAACTACTATAACCCTTCTCTCTATGTTCAAGAATATAACCCCTATGATACTGCTCCCTATGTACAAGAATATAACTACTATAATACTGCTCCTATGCACAAGAATATAACTACTATAATACTGCCCCCTAAGTACAAGAATATAACAACTATAATACTGTCCCCTATGTTCAAGAACATATCTAGTATAATACTGCCCCATATCTATGAAAATATAACTACTATAATACTGCCCCCTATGTATAAGAATATAACTACTACAATTTTACCCTCTATGTACAAGAATATAACTACTATAATACTGACCCATATGTACAAGAATATTATTACTATAATACTGCCCTTATGTACAAAAATATAACAAAAATATTAAAATCCCCCTCTCTCATTTAAGTATATTAATTATATTTTCCTCTCACATTAGGTGAACCCTTTGACAACCTGATGATATTGTATGCAGCCGTCTCTAATATCATTGTATCTGTAATACTTGGCCATCGCTTTTATTACAATGATCCAAAACTTCACAGGCTTATAATTATAGTAATGGATAGTATGAGGATTATTGGAAGCCCCATGGCATTGGTAAGTTTATTGTTGGCACAATGTTTTTATAGTCCTGGGCTCAGACAATGGCCGAAGAGGAGGGGGAGTGGTGAGGGAATGACTATTGGTCCACAGTAGCGCAACGAGCATATTAAGGTGACGGTTATTTTGGTGCACATTGTTTCCTAAAATGCAACTTGTTCTGAATATGGATTTTTTGTGGCTTTATTCGATTGCCATTAAATTATCAACAGGCATTCATTAGATATCGCAATATAGAAGACCCATATTAGCATAAATGCCCAATATTTAAAATCAATTGCAGTTGCTTTTAGCCTCAGCTGTGGGAGTGGGATCCAAAACATTTTTGAGGACCCAATAAAATACGCATCAATAGTTTATTTCTTTAGGCCTCATTCATAGACAATTTTATTTTTGATATTTTTGATTTTTCAACCATTTTGGGGGGATTTCTTGAATTTGCCACATTAATAGCATGTGTTTTTTGCTGTTATTCTGTAGAGATGTAAAATGGGAGAAATTGCTAGTAAAAAAATTCCATACCTACAGCAGCATGCTGCGTTTTAGCCCCTTTCCAAAATATGACATATGAGTGTTCCATGGTGACCCCTAGTGGTCAAGTACTCTAGGCTCAGTAAAGTTAAAAAAAAGGTTTTACAGTATAAAAAATATAAAAAGCTCAAATTCCTCCCACACCGGTTGACATTTTACAAATAAATTAAAAAAATTAAAAAGTTACACATAATTTGTATTGCAGTGTCCATAAAATTTAGATCTATTACAATATAATATAATTGCCAAATCTGCTAATTTTTTTGGTCCTCCCACGTCCACTAAAAATTGGAGTAAAAAGTAGTGATGAGCGATTGCGTCAACTATCGTCATCGGATCGATAGTCGATATTGGCAATTATCATGACGATATCCAATAGTATGTATGAACCTCTATGTGCTGCAACTAGAGGCGAGTCTCCACAGACGCCCACAGCACTATGAACGTAGATAAACCGTATAGGAACACTTATACAGGGATGCAGGATATTAAGGTGACTAGAACTTGGAGTATTGAGGAAAAGTTCTAACCCTAAACACCCTCAAAAAAAACCCTATTGTTACCCTAACCTAATATGCGGGAATATTGTACGTCCCGATAAGGACGGCCCCGGCTGGATCCTGTCCCTAGTATAACTTACCCTAGATAGCCCTCAGTATTTTAAGTGTATCATAGGGTAAGGAAAATATGAGCCTTACTTTACTGGAGTCCCAACATGTTTCGGCGCCCACCCAAACCTCCTCAGGGGACAATGATTGGTAGGCTAAAAAGATAAAAATAAAATATATCAGTGCTCCTAACAAAAATTAAGTTAGCGTGCAATATCACAAACACTACCATGTACTCTACTTAAGCACGATGTATAGGTGTAGAGAACCCTATGGATCTAATGAATGAAGTTTGTCTGGGTTATGACCAACTACCAATTTAAACCAGAAACAACTACAGGTATAAATCTACGCTAGAAAAAAGCTATACTATAAAACATAACTTTAATTCAGAATGAATAAGAGTTAGGGAAAGAAACAGAATAAAAACACACCCTCAAATATACCCTAGTCAAAGACCTGTCTGCTCAAAAATGGAGAAATACCCCAAAGGGCGCGCCCCACACTGGATTCCTAAACAACCCTGTGCCTAATATATAAACCTGGCCGGAACCACAATCAGTGGTCAAAAAGCAGGTAATGCTTCAAATACAACGGTCAAACTAGAGAAAAAAAAGGAGGTATGTTTAGTTTAAAAGAATATATCCTCCACAAAATACACATAGCCATATTTATTATAGGTGTAGCAAAATGGTATAGGCATTACAGAAAACATTGAAAATTAAGTTGTTCATTAAGGCCAGTGGGTTGCAACGTCTTTAATGTATAAATCCAAAAACTTTCCTTGCACAGTAGTGCTTTATCTAGATTCCCTTTACGGGGGCTGGATTTAACCATGTCTATCCCCATGAATCTCAAGTGCTGGTATACACCATTATGTTCGGACCAAATGTGTCTGGAGATGGGAGTATCCCTTTTGTGCCGTATATCGCCTAGGTGTTCACCAACACGGCGTCGAAACTCTCGGATGGTCTTCCCAATGTACTCCTTGCCACACTGACATTTTACCCGATAGATAATACCCGTGGCTCTGCAATTAATAAAATGTCGGATCTCAAATTTTTGTCCAGTATGTTGATTGATAAATGCTTTTCCTGTTTCTACAAAATTGCAGCCCACGCAGCCACTGCATGTAAAGCACCCTAAGGGTTGCCTATCCAACCAGGTATTCTTAAGGGGAGGTGTGTAGTGGCTCGGGATCAAAGCATCCTGTAAACTACGTCCCTTCCTAAATGTAACCAATGGGTACGTCCCAACTTTGTCCTTAATATCGGGATCCAGGGTTAGGATGTCCCGGTGTCTCTTAAGGATTTCCCTAACCTCCCTGGAGGCTGCGTCAAAAGTACCAATAATCCGTGCCAGGTTCTCATCTGGGTTGGATTCCTGTTTTTTTGGAATGAGTAAACTGGATCTTGCCGTGTTTAGTGCATGGTGATATCCCTTAAGGATCACGTCTTCAGGGTAATTTTTATCTCTAAACCATTTTTTCAAATCACAGGCTTGCCTCTTAAAATCTGTTGTGTTTGAGCAGTTTCGACATAACCACAGGAATTGACCTCGAGGTATTCCTCTTTTTAGAGGAACAGGGTGACTACTTCGCCAGTGAAGTAAACAGTTAGAAGATGTAGGTTTACGAAATATGGTAGTTGAGATGGAACCACTGCTGTCTTTCATGTTTTTAACATCGAGGAAAGTCAGACAGTCAGGTTGTATTTCTGATGTAAATTTAAGTCCCAAATCATTTTGATTGAGTCATTCCATAAATGAGTTGAAGTGTGTCCTTGGACCGTTCCAAATAATGAAGACATCATCTATGTAACGGGTCCACAAACCTATATGGTCTGTCCACTCTGACATGGTTTCGTCAAAAACTAGAAGGCTCTCCCACCAGCCGAGGTACAGATTTGCATAAGATGGGGCACAGGGACTGCCCATTGCCGTCCCCCTCAGCTGGTGGAAGAACCTTTCGTTGAATAGAAAATAGTTTCTTGTTAGTACAATTTCTAGTAATCTCACAACAAATTCACTGTGTTGATCAAATTGTGTCCCTCGAGTAGATAGAAAATGTTTCACAGATTGTATACCTAAAATGTGCAGGATGCTAGTGTATAGTGCTTCTACATCTACGCTAGCAAGCCAGCTCTCGGGAAAAACCTGTATCCCGTCCAGTTTTCTCAACAGATCCGTCGTATCTTTGGTAAACGAGAGAGAGATTCTATGAATGGAGCCAAAATTCGATCGAGATAGATTCCAAAGTTTTGAGTGAGAGAATCTATACCCGATACAGTAGGGCGACCCCTTAAGGGACTGATCCCTTTGTGTATTTTGGGTCAACTGTAAAATGTGGCTACTCTTGGAAATCTTGGGAACAGGAACTCAAATTCATTGGCTGAGATAAGTTTATTCGATTTTGCCTCAGTCAGAATATTCAATAATTCTGCTTTAAAACCGTCCGTTGGGTCGCTTGGTAGAATACGATAGCAGGATTTGTCTTCCAACAGCTTGTTACACATTTCTAAATACTGTTGATGGTCCAACAGGACGATGTTGCCTCCCCTTATTGGAAGATTTAACTATTAAATTGTGATCCTGTTCCAATATCTGTATTGCCTCTAACTCATCTCGAGTACAATTAACAGGGAATTTCCTATCCAATCTCTCCAGGTCTGAAGTAACCTGAGAGATAAAGATATCAATGTAGGAAATTTCCTCCTGAGATGGCATTTTAGTATTTTTGGATTTTAGTTCAGTAAAAGGTCCCTGGCCTGTGTTTACTGGGTCCTCCGAAATATCATATAGGAGTTTTACACACTCCAGCAAGTCTTCACTAATGCCCAATTCCATACATTCCTTCCTGTTTTTTTAGGCAATGATATTTATGCCATCTCAATTTCCGGCCAAACAGATTAATATCTTTAACCCACCTAAATAAATTAAATTTGGTGGTAGGAACAAATGATAATCCCAGTTTAAGGACATTCATCTCGTCCTCAGTTAAGGGATGAGACGATAGGTTAATAATTAAATTCGAATTAGAATGAACTTTTAAGGGGGGTAGCGACCTGTCGGTGTTCGATCCCTCAATTCGTAGGGGTGATTCCCCACTAAAAAAGGCCTTGATGAGCCTCTTTGACGTTGGCTTCTCCCCCACCCTCTTCTGGGGCCACGGGCCCGTTGTTGACTCCGACTCTGTCTCTTATGGGCGTCTCGTTCAGAGTCTGAGACTTCCGTATCTGTAGATGAAAGGGGTAAACTTTATGATCCTTTTTGTTGTCCCTGTTATCTAAATACAGATATACCTTATTCTCCCGGAAGTCTGAAAGGTCTCTAATAAATTGTTTATGTTTTTTTCCCTGAGGTGATTTGGAATTTTTCTAGGATTTTATGTAGTTGTTGCTTTTTTCACATTTTTAATCGGGGTGTTGTTCAAACCCCCTTACAAATCCTAATTGTCTTTTACTCCCCTGTTTTAGTGTGTCTAGTTTTAAGGGTTTGTTCTTCTTAAAGGATTTAATTTGCATAAATTTTCCAATGGGCTTTTGAAAGCTTTTTGTTCCCTTTTTTTTAAGAAAACCCGGGTTTCCAAATTTTTTGGAAAACCCCCCCCGTGAGGGGAATACGAAGTCCTCGGGGTACAATTTTTTTTTTATATAATTTTGCAGATTTTCCATTCCCCCCAAGTGGAAAATTTTTCAGGGGTATGTTTTTTGTATTTCCCTTTAAAGGTATATTAAAGGGGGTTTGTGTTTTTTTCTGTGAAAAATTCTTTTATAGAAAATCTCCCCGTTCTTTTTGGGCCATTGGTTATATCCAAACCCGTCTTTAAAAATCCAGTCATACCCAAAAAAATATTTCAAATTTTGTATGTATTAACCTCCCATGGTGCTTTAACTAGAGGGGGTTCCCCCACAGACGCCCAGGAGATAAACCCTTTTTTTTTCTATCTTTTTGGGAAAGGGGACATCCAAAAAAAAATTTAACTTTTAAATTTTTAAAATAAAATTTAAAATTTTTTATTTAAAAAAAAAATAAAATCACAAGGGGGCCCCTATGGGAAAATAGATTTAAAACCCTTTTAGGAACCTTAAACAGGGATGCAGGTTTTTAAAAGGGGACCCGGGGGGGTTGGAGGGAATTAGGAAAAGTTCTAACCCTAAACACCCCCAAAAAAAAACCCTAAATTTTTACCCTAACCCAATATGGGGGGAATATTGTAAAGTCCCCCATAAGGGGCGGCCCCGGCTGGATCCCCTTCCCTTTGTATAAAAATTACCCTAGATAGCCTTTCAGTATTTTAAGTGTATCGGGTTAAAGGGAAAAAAGAGCCCTTAAATTTACTGGGGTCCCCAAAATGTTTTGGTGCCCAACCCAAACCTCCCCAGAGGAACAAAGATTGGGGGGAAGGCTAAAAAAATTTAAAAAAAAAATATTTCAGTGCTCATAACAAACATTAAATTAGCGTGCAATATCCTTTAAAAAAACCAAAGATGTATTGGGGATCACCCTTTCCTATAGAAGTTACGGTCTAAGATTCCACGAAGAAAAAGGGGCAATTGGTCCTAATGTTGACACAGCTATGGTGGCTGTGTAAAGTGTAGTGGCCAAATCCCAAATTTAAATGGGAAGCGCACCATCACGTGTTTTGAGCGGCCAATCTGCCCAATTCAACAGACAGGAACGAACTTATCAAAGGAGCCCGGCCGATGTCACCAGAAAAAAGCCAGACGCACGCGCGCTAGGGGGAAGTGCCCGCATTTTTCCCCATGGGAGGCTTGGATCGCGAAAACCCCGCCGTGGTCGCTTAGCTCCAAACCGGATTTAGTTCCGGAGAAAAAAAGGGGGGTGACTCAAGGAAAGCAAAACCCCCAAAAGAAAAAACATGCCCCACAACCCATCGTTTCCCGGACAGCCGCGAGTTTCACTAAATAGTATTTTTTAAAAACCTGGCCGGAAACCACAATAGGGGTCAAAAAGAGGAAGCTTAAAATACAACGGTCAAACAAAGAAAAAAAAGGGGTATGTTTTTTTAAAAAAATTATACCCCCAAAAAACACATAGCCATATTTATTATATTGTACAAAAGGTATACATTAAAAAACAAAAATTTAAGTTGTTCATTAAAGGGCCTGGGTTCAAACGTCTTAATTTTTAAAACCCAAAAAAACTTTCCTTGCACATAGGCTTTTCAAATTTCCCTTTTTACGGGGGTGGATTCCCATGTCTCCCCCATAATCCAAGTCGGTTCACCATTATGTTGGACCAAATTGTCTGGAGTGGAGTACCCCTTTTTGTCCGTATATCGCCTGGGTGTTCCCCAACCGGGCGCAAAACTCTCGGATGTTTTCCCCAAGACTCCTTGCCACCAAAATTTTTTCCCTGTAATAAAACCCGTGCTCTGCAATAATAAAATTCGGTTTTTCTAAATTTTTGTCCAGTATGTTGATTGAAAATGCTTTTCCGTTTTAACAAAATTGCAGCCCAGCACCCATGCAGTAAAGCCCCCAAAGGGTTCCCTACCAAACCCGGTTTCTTAAGGGAGGTGTTAGTGGCTCGGGACAAAGCTCCTGTAAACACGTCCCTCCAAATCCTTAAGGGATACACCATGCACTAAACACGGAAAATCCATTTAACTCATTCCAAAAAAAAGGGAACCAACCCCGTGGAACCTGGCACGGTTTTGGTACTTTTGACGCAGCCTCCAGGAGGTTAGGAAAAACCTTAAGAACCGGGACCTTCTAACCCTGGATCCCCATATTTTAAGGACAAAGTTGGGACTACCCCTTTGGCATTTTGAAGGGGGCGTAGTTTAAAGGATGCTTTTTTCCAGACCCCACAGCCCCCCCCTTAAAAACCTGGGTATATTTAACCCTTAGGGTGCTTTAGATGCGTGGCTGGGGGGCTCAATTTTTAGAAACAAAAAACATTTTTCAATCAACATACTGGACAAAAATTTGAGATCCACCCCCCCAAAAAGGGGAAATTTAAGAAAAAAGCATACTTTTCAAGGAAATTTTTTGGTTTTATACTTTAAAAGGGAGGGTTGCAACTCACGGGCCCTTTAAATGAACAATTTAAATTTTAAAATGTTTTCTGTAAGGCCTTATTCCAAATTTTTCTACCCCTATAATAAATAGGGCTATGTGTTTTTTTGTGGAGGAAATATTTTTTTCAACTAAACATATCCCCCTTTTTTTTCTTTATTTTTGCCCGTTGTATTTGAAGCTTACCTCCCTTTTTGCCACTGACTGGGGTTCCCGGCCGGGTTTATAAAACCCCTATTTAGGGACCAACTCGCCGCCCTTGTCCGGGGAATTTCCGTGGCTATGTGGGGCGTGTTAGCTCTTTTTCTGTCTTTTTACACGTTTCACTTGTGTTTTTTTCCAAATTCCAGCAAAACCCTTTTCCCCCTTTTTTTCCCAAATAAACCCAAAAAACTTTTTTTTGAACTTTTAATTTCTTTTTTTTATTTAAAACAGCTTTAAAAGGAAAATTTTAATGGAAAAGGGAAATGGGGGTTGATGGGGAAAGGAATTATGGGGAAAAAACTACAGACAATGCAAAAAAAACACAGTGTCATGATCAGCATGAAAAACCATGATAATAACTTTTTATAGTACATCTTAGTACAGGAGCACTTTGGCAAGAAACATGGCTGCCAAAACCCTTTGAGCCCTTTGGGGATAGACAATACTGGGGTACCTGGATAAAACTGTTTTTCTAACTATTAACAGTTTTTAAAATTACACAACTCACAGCATATAAACAAATCTTCCCAGCTTTTTTCTAAGTGGGGAAAATGGAAAAAAGATGTTCACAGGAGAGCATGAAAGTGTGACTGACTCTGCCCAGATTCTGCTTGAAATGGCCTTTTTTTCCCCAGCATGCACTTACCTGTGACATCATTCTCCCAAAAAATTTCTGCAGTTTTTAAGGTGGATCTGTAACACTTTTTTAAAAACCCTGTAAAAATTTTGGCCAGCGTTGGCACTTTTAAAAACAAGAAATTGCAACGGGGCTATTGGCAATTTTCTTTGCCTTCCCTAGACGAAAAACCCCCCCCCGCCGAAAATAAACTGATGTCACCACTAGGTTTTTTGGGAAAAAAAACAAAAAAGAGTTCTGCACGGGCCCTGAAAAATAGTTTGCTCCCCTCCGAGCTTCCAAAACTTTGATCTGGGCCCTTTCCCGAAATTTTCCCACTTTGTTTTGGGAACGTTTGGGTGAAAAGGGCCCCAATGGCCACAAAAACTTCCGTTGGGGACTGGCTGCCCCTTCATGAAAAACAAACATCACCGGGTTTGAGGTTGGCTTTTTTCGTTCCCATTTTCCCTCCTTTTTTTGCAGAGTGGAGTTATACTGTTTCCCCTCCACTGTCCCGAAAACATTGGAGAGACTTTGCACTTGCCTCCATTGTGCCGGGGAGAGGTTTTTTTCCCAAAAATTCCCCGGGTTTGGTCCCAATCAAGGGGTTGGGTTTTTTTTGAGCCCAGTAACAGGGCCCAGGGGGTGAGGACAGCGTACCCCTGGGTCGCTTGAAAGTGTGGGCAGCGGTCCCCCCGGGTTTTCATGAGGGGCTGAAACTTCGGCCATGTTTTGTAAAGGCTTAAAGGGGGTGAGTTTTTTGTTCTCCCACTTGCGGGAAGATTAAATTCCAGGTCTTCCTTGCAAATCCCTATCATTCTTCCCCAGGGGGCCTCCCATAGGGAAAGAAAGGGTGGAAATTTTTAAAGGGTCCAGGTGAAACCTTTTGCCACTTAGATATTTTCCCAATATGGGTTAGTGTCCAAGTTGGAAGAGTTTTTGAAGTTCTTTACTGCTCCAAAAAAAATTTGTCCTCTGTCGGAACGAATGTGTTCCGGGGCCCTTTAATGGCGATGAACCGTCTAAGGGGCGTTTTTAAAACTTAAAGGGAAGTGTCCATGGCTTCAATCACTTCTATATGGTCAGCTTTTTACTGGACATGCAATTTAAAACACCCGGGCCCCACACTTTGAAACGGGCATGAACCCCCCTTGTGCCCCGTTTTTCCCACCCCAAAGGGGCCCCCAAAGTATCCAGACCAACTTTGGGTGAAGGGAGGATCCGAACGGGGGTCTGTCAGAGGGGGGGAAAAAAAAATTGGGACATCTTTGGGTCTGAGATGGCCACGAAGTTTGCGACAAGAAAAACACGGGTTGAAGACAAATTTTTGCTAAACAAATTCCGGGCCCCCAATACCCCATATCCAGCAGCTCTTTGGTCCCTTGGGAAAAAAATCGGCCTTGGTGCTTTATTTGGGGATGTGGGGGTTTGTTGTACAAGCAGATTTGTGACATGAGATGCCGGGAAATTTAAAAAGGGATTTTTCCCAAAATTCCCCCTTGGCTTCTTGAAGTTGGCCCTAAATTTCTAAAAGGGGCCCATCTTGGCGAAAAAGGGGGCGAGCTTTTAAAAGTACTGTCTTTAAAAACCGGGGTTGCCCTTTGTTCAGGTTGTCTAGTTCTTTAGCATAAATTTATTTGAAATGATGTGAAATATCGTTCTTGGATCTTTGGGGGTTTGGGAAAACGGTAAAAGCATGTTTCCCAGTGATCCCAAACCCTTGCAGGATTTTGTTTTTCGGGTTTAATGTCGATTGTAAGTCGAGCTATGTTAAATTAAAAAGCGTTGGGCAGGGGAAAAGCGACTTCCGGGTTTGAAAACCCTGCTAAAAGGGGAGGGGAATTGGGGCATTTGTTCAGATGTCCCTGTAGTAAACAGATACTTGAGGGCGGTTTTTCTTGTCGTCATTGGCTCTATCTTTCAAACATGTCAGGTTGATAGTGCAAGACTTTTAACGGTTTCGGGAAATGCGGGGCCCGTAAACCATGTTGTGTTTTTCTGGGGGTTCGGTGCAAAAAATCTGGTTGCGTGGTCCGTTTGGTTTATGATGGTTGGGTACATAGGCCACTTTTTGGGGACTAGGGGAAATCTCCTGACCCTCAGCACCCCTGTTTGACTTATACTTAAAAGGTCGTGTTTCGTTCGATGTATCCTGGGACCACCTTGCTGTCTGGGGTGAACCCCAATTTCCCTTTTGATTTTCCAGGTTCAGTCCGTTGTTTTGAGTTCAGCCCCCTCCCTGCAAGCACCCGCAGCACAAAATTTCCCAAATTTCGGGGAAATTGTTGTTCACGGAATGGCTCCCAATTTTGCCCGGGGCTCATAACAAATCCTTGTGCCATTGGTCTTTGACATTTTTATTTTTTTAGATTGCCACTGCTGCAATCGCTTTGACGGGCATCACAAAGATACAAAGTTTTTGGTTTTTGAATTCTGTAAATGACACGGAAGCAACGGTCTTTGTCACTTGAAGGTTTGGGACAAATTTCCAAGGACTTTTTTCCAACTTGCCCACAAGTTTTCTTTTTTTCCAAAGGGGAGGGGGGTTCTTTCCAGCCCAGCTTTTGCCCTTGGGTGGAAGCCCTCTTAAAATCCATTTCCCTTTGGGATAGGGGACAGGAGTACGAATCCCAGAGGATCGTTTAAACTGTTTATGGCGACAACCCCTTGGTTGGTAAAGGGGCTTTTTTTCCCTTGTTAAAATTGGAAGGGGGAAAGAATCCCCTTTAGATCCCAGAGCAACCCAAGGCTCCTTTGCATAGGAAGGGAGTCACCCCCTAGTCCAAGTTTTTGGGTCTGCTGGTGGTTTTGAGGGGGAAAAGGGCCTCCATAAATTCTGGGTGTGGAAGCAATCTTTTTGCAACCCAAATTGGTTTGGGGCAAGCATTTCTTGAGCCCTTTTGAAAAAACGTTTGGCTGCCCTCTTTAGGGGTTTTTGGTTTAAGCAGTCATCAACATAAAAGCCCTTTTCCCCACGAAGGATCTAGCATCCGACCCGTATTTGTTTTCCCCCTTTCTCGGGCTAAATTTCCCCCTGAGCCCAATAGATGGGGGAATGTGGGGAAGGACTGTTCCAAAAAGACGTGCATTCATCCGGTACTTTTTGATGTCTTTACGGGGGTTTGTTTTGTCAGGGTCCCAAAAGGGGAACCTCAAGAATTTTTCTGTGTTCTTCTTTGACGAGAAAGCGGGTGGAACATTGTTGTATATCACCCATAAATTCCACAGATCTCAAACAAAAACGTAGAAAGCACTTCTAGAAGTCTGTTGTTGAGGTCTGGGGCCTTTTAAGTAGGACATCCAAATTTAGTGAGAAAACCTTCGCACCTTGCACTTTTGGGCAAAATATATCTTACTGAACCCGGTTTCTTTGGATGATATACCCAAAAATGGGTAGGTACCCAACTTTTTCAGAGTCTTGAAGCGCTGGTGCAATCTCTTTAAAGATGGTTTTTTGGAAAATCTTCCCATGAAGGGGAAGAAGGGTGGTTGTTTCTTGTTCTAGTGACCTCTGGGTTTCGGGCTGAGAGAACAAAACGACCAAAAAAACCTTTTTTCTGTTGTTTTGGGGAAGGTGGTCCCTGGGGTTTTAAAAAGGCAAAGGTGCAATCCAACTTTTTGGGGTCATCCTTTTTCTATTTTTTTCGAAACCATAAAGTCCAAGAAAGCCTGTTTTTCTTTTGGACATGCTACCCCGTTGTCTTCCCCTTGTTTTGTGGAAAAAAATTTTTGCAAACCCCATGTGGTTTTTGGCCCCTGTCCCAAGCGTGGTCTTAAACTGAAAGGGGTCTTGAAGGGCAAGGTAAGAATTTCTGTGTGGGGAAATCCTTTTCCCGGAAACCCACTCTGACAAGGTTTTTGGGAAAAGGGGAAGGCGGTTTCCTTTTTTAAAATGTACTAGTTTAGCATACTGTTTTTTAATGGTCGGGTTGTGTGCTTTCCCCCCTAGAAGACATTCCTAGATGACCCATCCAGGTCTAGTTTTGGGGGGTATGGGGGTTTTTTAGGAAACCCTTAATCTGCCCCTCTTAAAACCTTTATGGACTTTGTAATTTTATTCTTCCCAAGGAGTAAAACAATCGGTTTTGGGGCCCCACCCGGGTTTTAACTTGGTATGGGTTTAGCTATACGGTTCAAATGGGGGTGAAAAATTTACTACATCCGGTTTTAGGTATCTTGGGGCCTTTTTGTCGGGAATTGATTGCACTTTCCCGTATGGTTGGGAGAGACAAAAAAGGTTTGGGCCCTCCATTTAACTCAACTTTTTACCCCGTTGCCTTCCTTTCCCCCCCGTCTCGACAGAAATTTCCCTTCCCTTTAAAGGGGTAAAGGGGGAGCTGGGGCCCCTTTGGGGCCAAAGGTGTCAAAGAAGGGGGGACTTAGGGTAGAGGAAACCCGTTTCTTGAACGTCTAAGATTGCAAAATATCCTTTATTGCCCTTTTCCCCTGGGGGCCTGGGTGGGGTTTGACCCGACAGGGCAGATTTTTGAACAGGGGTTTTTCCCCCTTAACAAGTCCCCTTTCCTATCTCCCTTTCAATGGGAAGTGACTACCCGGGTTGGGCTTCTACTCGGTGTCTGTTGCTTTTTTAACCACCCCTCTTCAGCCTGTGATGGTACCTTTGGGGCGGGCCCGGGGGGGAGAGCCCGTGGTTGTGTTCGTGCTGCCACACTGTGCATTTCACACTGGCCCCGCAGTTTTCCCGGCGAAGTGCGATGTTGTTTTGCAGCACCTGAAGCAGATTTTTTTTCCCTTTAGGGGAAATTTTCGGGGCCTCTAGAAAGGGTTCCCCTGAAGATTACTTTTTAAAGGGATGCGGTTTTTGTGTAGGGGGCAATGGGTTGGGTGAGGTCCCCCGGGCTGAAACCCCTTGGGGGGATTAGAGGCCCTGTAAGGAAAAACCCGAGGGGAAATAACATTAGTTTTGTGGGGTGCCACTGGTGTTTTATAGGTTTGAAACGGGGGGAGTGTTTTAAAGACAAAGCAAAAATCAAAAATGGGATCATTTTCCGTTCTCGCCTGTTCAGTAACAAAATCTACAAAAACTTTGAAAGGAGGAAATTTGGGACCTTTTTGCGTCTGTTTTTAAAAAGGAAACCCTTGGGATAAATTTTAAGGGGAACTTTTGTACAATTGGATTAACACCCCTGGCAGGTTTTCCAAAGGGAAAGCTAACCCCCCCCGGTAGATTTACCTTTTGCCCGAGCAACCAGTACCCCATTAACAAGTCACTTAGCTCTCTGACTTCGGGGAACCCTTGTTTGTTTTTGGGAAAGTTATTTGAGTCTTTATATAAAGCATTTCTACCGCTTTTTACCCATAGCATTTAAACAAAATCTCCCCCCACAACCCTCCTTTCGCCCGTGACAAAGGGGAGTTTATGTTAATTTTCTTGAGTCCTTTTTTTCGTGTTTTAGCCCGGGCCGCTTCCCAAGCCCTTTGCCAGGAGGGCTAATTCCCCGCTTTCAGGAAAGGTCTAAACTCTGATGGGGATTCTGAAAGGAGGTACGCCAAAGCTCGGTAACCTTCCCGGACGTTTATTGAACTTTTCAAGTCCCCTTTTTAACCACTCCGTTTCGGCAAGGAAATTTTGCAAAGTTCCTGGAGGCCTGGTTACTGCTATATTAGCCCGGGTGCCATTTTCCCTGGTTTTGGTAAGGTGGTAATCATTCCTTTTAGGGTTTTTTGGTTGGGATGTCTGTATAATTTCCGTTTGAAGCAAAGGGGGTCCCTTTTTAAAGGGGAGCGAAATTTTTTTTCTGTTCAGCAGAATTGCAGTTTTTAGTTGTTTTCGCTTTGTTTGCACACCTTCCTGCTTTAGGTTTCTGGGTTCCAGGTTGGGTCTTTGGTTTTTCGGGTAGGCTGGTTGATGAAGTTGATTGGGGTTGTCATCTTTCTGGGAAGCTGGTGGAAGTATTTGAGGGTGCCTGTGCTTTTGTCCTGACGCTTTGGTCTGGGGCCCCGGGAGCTGCTGCTTTTTTTAAGCGGAGGATTCCACAGGTTCCAGGGGAAATCTGCTTTGGGGCCCTTTTGGGGGCTGTTTTTTGTCTCGGCAAGTCTTTCCAGAACGCTTCTACGCATGCTCTCTGTTTGCTTTTAAATTTCATTTTCTTTTCGTGCAAAAAGGGTGATTTTACTTTTGCCCGGGTTCGGGTTCAGCACGAAAGGGGGGGGGGCAGCCCCTTTCCTTTTTTGAAGTCCCTTTCTAGGGGGCCCTTTCTAGGACCTTGTCCCTTTAGTGAAGATCTTGGGGTACGGGCATTTGTGGTTTGGTTTTCAGACTGCAAAAAGGCTTTGGAGCGGGTTTCAGCGTAGTCCCGGAATTTCGCCTTCATGTGCTGGTGGATGCCCCAATTGTCCTTGCGGGCAAAATTTGGGAGCCGCTGCAATTTGGGTTTGCGTATGACTATGGGAGTGATGGCGGTTTCCCTATAGTCTGATCCCCCTTCCCCTTGTGACTAGCAGGGTGTTTTTTAATGTTCTTGGGCTTTTTTACCCCGTTTCAAATGTGTGTAAATTTTAAAATCCAGCTTTTAACCCTTTCCTATGTTTCCAATAAATCCCCAAAATTTGTTCTGAATTTTTTAAAAATTTTATTAGGGTTAACAGCTTTAAATTTAATTAATGGAAAAAGGGATGGGGTTGATAGGAAGAAATTTTGCGGTTTAAAAAAAGACAATGCAGAAAAAACAGTTTCAGTGACCCGCATGACAACTTTATAATGACTTTTTAGTAAACCTTAGTACAGGAGGGCCCTGGCAAGAAAATGGCTGCCTAAAATTTGACACATAGGAAGACAAAACAAGAGGTACCCCGGATAATAACGCTTTCTAACTATTTTCTGTTTTTTTTTAATACACTAACATCACAGGGATACGATCAAACTCTTACCAGCTTGCAAGTTGGGGGAAATGGGTAAAGGGGTGTGTGCCCAAAGGGGAGAGTTAAAATTTTGACTGCCTTGGGCCCCGATTTGCTTGAAATGGCCTTCTTCTTCCCAGCATGCACTTCACCGTACATATTCTCCCAGAATTCTCTGCGTCTTAAGGGGGGATCTGGTAACACTTATATTTAAAACACTGTAAAAACTTTTGGGCCAGCAGAAAGGCCCCTATTACAAAAGTATTGCAACGTGGTATTTGGGAATATTCTTTCAGCCTTGCTAGACAAAAACGCTCTTGTGGGTATATGCTCTTACCTTTTAGATACACCCCCTTTTTTGCTCCGGAAACACATATCCCGGGTTTTTGGAGCTAAGGAAAACCCTTTTGGATTTTTTCCCCGATCCGCCTTTATGGATTTAAAGCGGGCCCCTTTCCCCCTAGCGCGCAGGAAACGTTTGGCGTTTCCCTGGGACATTTCATCCCGGGGCCCTGCTTTGACTAAGTATGACGTTTCCCTGTCTTCTAATTTGGGCGAATGGCCGTAAAACACGTGATGGGCCTTTTTTTTAAAAGGGGACGGCTCATAAAAATTAACACACACTATACTGTTCAGGACATTGGGACCAAACTCCTTTTTTCGTGGAATTTTTGCCCTAACTTTATAGGTAAAAACCAATACATTTTTGGATTTTTTTAGGAATTGCACGCTAACTTAATTTTTGTTAGGGCATGATAAAATTTATTTTTTTTTTTTACCTACCAAAATTTTTGCCCCCGGGGAGGTTTGGGGGGCCCGAAACAGTTGGGGCTCCAGAAAGTAAGCTCATATTTTTCCCTTTCCCTATGATCACTTTAAAAAATGAGGGATCTAGGGTAATTAAAAATAGGGGCAATCCCCCGGGGGGGCCTTATCGGGACGTACAATATTCCCGCATATTAAATTAGGGTAACAATAGGGTTTTTTTTTAGGGTGTTTAGGGTTAGAACTTTTCCTCAATACTCCAAGCTCCGGTCACCTTAATATCCTGCATCCCTGTTTAAGTGTTCCTATACGGTTTATCTACGTTCATAGTGCTGTGTGATATATTTTTTTAAATAAATATTTTAATTTAGTTTAAATAAAAGTTATATTTTATTTGATGTACCCTTCCACAATGATAGAATATATAAAGCGATATCCGATAGTCGAGAATAGATTATCGCCGATGACCATTAAAGTCTATGGGAGAGGAACAACAACTTCATTCTTACACCCAAACAGGGCTGGAGAAGCTGGAATTAACATCCACAACAGTAAACTGATACTGCTACATCTTAGCAACACAATTAGGTTATAAAAGCCACAGAAAAAAAGTCACAGACCATTCACTATCCCTGTCTTGTACCACAGCATGACCCTTAAACCTGCATGACCCACAAATTAAAAAGTGCCAGAAGGCGGTATGATTTGAACCATCATTTTACTTGAACTAGACATTGAATATCCCTGTCCTGGAACGCAGCATGGCCCTTAAACCTGTCTGACCCACAGATTAAAAAGTGCCGGAAAAAGGAGTCTTTCAACCACCATTTTTAGGATGGAATCCCACACGTCTTTGTTTCTCTTTTTTATTGTATTAAATGGGTTGTCTCACTACAGCAATTGCTAGCTATGTTAAAGATCTTACAAAAACAAGTCATTTTGCAATATGTGTCGAAAAACAGTGTCCTATCTATTCCTGTTTTTGACAGCACCATCATCCTTGAGCCACTCTTATCAATTGTGAAGAACAAATGTCTGTTAGAAACCACATTTTTTTTAGAATAGGACCTGTAGTATAGCTGCATTTCACAGCAACATGCCCCCAAACAATCAAACAGACCCGAGCACGATTGAAGCCAAGTCTGTAGAAACCACATTTTGAATGCCGTAGTATAGTGATTTCACAGAACTGCCAAAATTCAAACATACCCTTCCACTCTGACTTAAACAATGCTAAACCACATTTTTTACAATAGGACCTGTATATAGCTGCATTTCACAGCAACATGCCCCCAAAAATTCAAAACCTGACCCTTGAGCCACTCTTGACAATTGTGAAGAATAAATGTCTGTTAGAAACCACATTTTTTACAGTAAGACCTATAGTATTGCTGCATTTCACAGCAACATGACCCAAAAAATTATAAAAATGACTTCTCAGCCACTGTTAAAATTGTGAGGGAGAAATACCACTCATAAGCCACATTTCTGTTCCAAAGGACCATGATTTTAGCTGTATCTCACAGCACTATGACCCCAAAAGCATTGACAATGCGAAAAATTCTAAAGATGAAGTGAGTAAATGGAATCCGTTTTTTTATGAAACCTTGTACAATTGGTGTTTTTTACAGTCTCCTCACCGCAAAACCAGCAAAATGAACTTTTGGGAACTGAGAATAAAAATTGCAGTAATAAATGATCATTTTAAAAAACATTTTTCAAGAGGACCATTTCTTCTGGAAGAGGAATGTGAAGTAGATCGTCAACTAATCGGTGACCTCGGCAATTGGGGCCACAACATCATCAGAGATCCATGCCTGATTCATCTTGATGAAATCAAACGATCCACATTATCTGTGGAAAGCCTGATGCGTTTGTCTGTAATGACTCCTCCAGCTGTGCTGAAAGTCCGCTCAGATATGACGCTGGATGCTGGGCAGGACAACACCTCTATGGCGTGGCAAGTGAGCTCGGGCAGTTCATCCATTTTTGATACCCAGAAGTCGATTGGGTCCGGAACACATCCAAAAACATCGGTGTTTAGACGCAGATAGTCGTGCACAATGATCTTAAACAAGTCTCTGTGTGTTGTATGTTTGCCCAGCATTGCATTCATTGGTGAGATGGTAAATAAAGATTGCCAGAGGTCACCCATTAGGGTTCTGCCACAATGCCTGCTGCTGCTGCTTGGCACTCTACTGCTGTCACGTTGCTGACGTTGTTCCACCGTGACATTTGAAGAACGTGAAGGAGACGCAACAGATGTCTCCAGTTGATCAATCAGCACGGTCTCCAATTCCTGCATTTTACTCTCTATTTGGTGGGTGGAAGGAAAGTGCTGAGTTTTGCTTTGTACCGGGGATCGAGGATGGTGGCCACCCAGTAACTGTTGTTCAGTTTAATCGACTTAATGCGAGGATCATGTTAGAGGAAATAGAGCATCCAAGCACTAATGTGAGAGATGGAGCCTTGATTTCCCAAGCCTCTGGGTCGAGGGGCACTAGCAAACTGATCTTCCTCATCTTCCTCCTCCGCCTCAAATTCGCGCCAATCTCTTTCCAAGGCAGGGACGTCGGTAACATCGGTGTCCAGGAATACCTCATCCTCCTCCTCCTCTGCTTCCTCTTCAACACAGCCCTGACTTGCCTCAGATGATGCACCCTGAGAGCTGAGGCGCTGCCTTGCACTAGCCCTGGTCCCCGAACCACTGCCTAACGAAGACCGATAAAATTGTGAAACTGTCGGACCTTGTGGATTCGACGGAGAGAAAGGCTCCGTGTCCGCATCTGTGTCTGTCTCCTCCTCCGTCGCTGGTGGGACCTGATGTTTCAGAGTGTCCAACGATCGTTCCAGAACTAAGATCACCACAATGCTCATGCTGACAAGGGCATTGTCCGCACTGACCATTTTGGTGGCTTCTTCAAAACTGGCAAGGATGGGGCAAAGCTCTTTCAATCTGCCTCCACTCTCGGTGGCTCAACACTCCGAGGTCCGCACCGCTGCTTGTCAGCCATGTGTCACTTCGTACTGCGTAATGGCATGCGCTTTTGCCACAATCGCTGGAGCATGTGAGGGTGGAATTCCAGCATGTTGCCAAAGTCAACAATGAGACGGTTGACGGGGAGGCCGAGCTGATGCTGCAACGCAGCCAGGCGGGACGAAGCAGGGTGCGAACGGCGGAAGTGCGAACTCAGACCTCGAGCCTTCCTCAGCAGGCAGTCCAGACCCAGGTAGCGCTTTAGAAATTTCTGGACGACGAAGTTCATGACATGTGCCAGGCAAGGGATGTGCTCCAGCCTACCGATCTTAAGGGCGGCCAGAAGATTTCGACCGTTATCGCACACCACCTTGCCTGGCACAAGGTTCTTGTCACCCATCCAGCGCTCGGTCTCGTTGCAAAGAGCCGTCGACAGCTCCTGACCTGTGTGTTGACGGTCTCCAAGACAGATTAATTTCAACACGGCCTGGTTTCCATCGGCACGTGATGCCACCAGAGGACCTTGGGGCAAAGAACCCTGCACCATCCCTGCGGTTTTGAAGAGCGTTCACCAAGCCTGAGAGCCACCATCACCACCTTAGACTTCCACCCAGCTCACCCAGTGAGCTGTCACAGAGATATAGCGGCCTTAGCCGTGCTTACTAGTCCATGTGTCGGTGGTCAGATGGACTTTTTCGGACACAGATCCAGACAACGCGCTTGAAATTTTAGATGAAATGTGGCTGGCCACGGCTGAGACGGCTTTTCGGGAAAAGAAATGCCTGATCGGCATTTTGTATTGGGGACAGGCAAGGGCCATGATGTGGCAGAACACATCTGTGTCCACCAGATGGAAAGGCAACATTTTCCAAGGCCAAAAGCCTGGCAATGCCAACATTCAGGCTTTTTTCTTTGGGATGGTTTGGGTTAGAGTGTTTCTTCTGCTCCCAAACCTGATAGACAGAAGGTTGGCTGCTAGACTGGCCGCTGTACGGCATGCAGGTCGTCAAACTGGTGGAAGGAGAAGAGGTAGGATGGGTCTCTGGTGGTGCTAGTGGTACTCGGGCGATGGTGGAGGCTGAAGCGGAGGCTGATCCCTGATCATGACTCTGAGAGACATGGGCAGCTGAGGAACCCTTGGTGGTGGCGGAGGAGGAGGTGGCGGAGACAGAGGGTGTGACAGTGGTTGCAAGCCCGGCATCGGTGTGGCCTTTTTTGGCCAAGTGTTCCCTCCATTTCATTTCATGCATTCGCTGCATGTGACTAGACATGTTGTTGGTGGTGAAACACCTAAGATTCTTGCCTCTATTGATCAGATGCTTGCTTGAAAAACGCCCAGGCTTGAGAGGTCCTGGACCTTTTCGACGGCGATAAGCGAGGAGCGGTGTTTCCGCTGATCGTGGCTGGCGGAATCATCACAGCGGACATGTGCGAACGCCCTCTCCCTTTTTGAGGCGGGAGCCACACTGACACTACCCCTTCGACTTCCTCCTCGTCCAGTGATGAAGCGCTCGCAAGTAAATTCTGCTGAAAAGAATACGCAATGTCGTCATCATCGTCATCAACACAGGTGACTTCCTCGTCCTGACATTCTGCATCCTGGAGCTGCGGGCTACAAGCAACAGGCACTGCAAGGTGTTGCCGACCGCCCGGGATTTTTGCCGATTGAACGGCTTCCTTCTCCTCCTCTGATGGCTTCAGCAATTGGGCGTCAAAGCAGACAAAATCATTCTCTTTGGCCTCTTGATCTTTGGAAATGCCTTCTGACCCCAACCGCATTTGTCATCAAAGAGGTCTTCAGAAAAGGGATTATCCACAGTGGTGGGTACACGATTTGACATTTGGGCTGCCTTCGCTTCATGTTGGAAGGATGCTGACGATGTTGATGACGACATTTGTGGCCGTGACTGGGAGGACGAGGAGGTAAGACTGCTGGATGCTGGTTGCATTAACCACTGAAGAACAGATTGGCGACGCTGTTCATTACTGAGATTCACATGGCCTTGACCCAGCGATGACAGGCCTGACGGTCCTGCAAACGACGATCCGCTGGCTTGCGTGTTGTTGTCAGCACTGCCTCCATGTCCTACACCCCTCTTTGCTCGCTTAATACTTGCATTTCGCTCCATGTTCAGAAAGATAAAAATTTAAGAAGGTATGGAAGAGCATTTGACAGTCTCTTATTGAAAGAAGGCAAATCACAGCTATTCTTAAATCCCTCTAATTGCCTACAGCCAACTAGGAATAGAAACTGGATTGTTTCTAGCAAATACCTGTGAAATGCGGTCTGGTGGAAGAACCAAGCAATGCTAACATATTAAACATGTTAAACATATGTCGACAGTCTATACTGTCGACACCTCTCTAACTTTGGCTTTTCATTCCCCCAAGGCTCCTTACCTTGGGGGCATGTGTCTGTACATCGAAAGGTTTATGCAAAGACCCCGGCCGGGAAATATACACTGTTATACATCCTTCCTGCTGTTGCCACCTTACATATCCCCCTATTCTGCTCAGAACCGTGGGGCGGAGTACCTTGTGCCCCGAAACTGTGCACTCTAGATAACGTGTCTGCGTTTGCTTGCTGGGACCCGGGACAGTGTTCCACACAGAATTTGAAGTCCTGTAGTGCCAGGAACCACCGGGTTACCCTTGCATTCTTCCCTTTATTTTGGGACATCCACTTTAGCGGGGAGTGATCTGTAATCACCCTAAATTGTCTTCCCACCAGGTAATATCAAAGTGACTCAATGGCCCATTTCAGGGCCAGACATTCCCTCTCTACGATGGAATAATTTTTCTCAGCCGCCGACAGCTTCCGGCTGAGGTACACGACGGGGTGCTCTTCCCCATTAATCCTTTGGGATAAGACTGCCCCTAAGCCTACTTCTGAGGCATCTGTCTGTACCAGGAACTCCTCCCTAAAGTTAGGGGTGATCAGTACATGCCTCTTACATAGAACCTCTTTAAGTCTTGCTCCGCCTCCGAGTTCCACTGCACCATGGTGGATTTTGCTCCCTTGGTGAGATCTGTGAGAGAGGCGGCTATTGAGGCGAAGCCTGGTACAAATCTACTGTAATAGTCGGCAATGCCCAGGAAGGCTCTAACTTGTTTTTTGGACACAGGTTGAAGCCAATTCCGAGTGGCTTCCAGCTTATCTAGTTGGGGTTTGATGATCCCTCGGCCGATAATATACTCGAGGTAGCGAGCCTACTCTAGCCCTATCACACATTTCTGTGGATTGGCCGTTAGCAGGGGACCCATGTCGCAGGGGCCCCATGTAGACCAAAGGGAAGGACCACATACTGGAAATGTCCCTTTGGGGTAGAGAATGCTGTTTTCTCGCTGTCCTCATCTGTGCCAATACCCTTGGTGAGGTCTAAGGTGGTCATATACCTTGCAGACCCCAACCTCTCGATTAGCTCGTCAACCCATGGCATGGGGTAGGCATCGAATTTGGAAATTTCATTCAACTTGCGGAAATCAATACAGAACCGCAAGCTACCATCCGGCTCAGGAATGATCACAATTGGGCTCGACCACCCACTTTGGGACTTCTCTATGACCCCTAAGGCTAACATTTTCCTCACCTCTTCTGATATGGCTTGCCACTGGGCTTCCGGTACCCTGTATGGTCTTAACCGTACCTTTTGACCGGGCTCGGTGACAATGTTGTAGCGGAGCGGCGCTGACAGACGTATGCCGAGGTGCCGACCGCTGACATCCGGGTGTGGATCCTCTGTGATCACCGCAGGCGAGGCGGTAGCTAGAGGACCACGCCAGGGAGTGGAGTCTAAGGGGCCCCTGGTCTTCGCCAGAGCCCGCCGCAAAGCGGGATGGACTTTGCTGCGGGGACCCCCAGGTCGCTACCCCTGACGTGGCTACCTGCGGTGACAGCCGAGGTGCAGGACAGGAATACAGGTAGTGGTATACAGGAACACAGGAACATGTGCAGCAGGATACAGAAGGGATAAACACACACATAGCACCACAGGATACGGCAGGAACTGGACGGGTAGCACAGCAGGTACAGACCAGGGAACATGGCAGGATACATCAGGAACAGGAGAGCACATACAGGACAGGAACACGGCAGGATACAGCAGACACAGTGAGACAACAGACAGATGGCCAGGAGCTCAGATGGGAAGCAGCAACTGGACCAGCAACTCAGGGGTTAACATCTCCAACAGCAGACCTGAGATGCTGGCAGGAGCTCAAGATGGGAAGCAGCTGGACACAGCAAGAGACTGCAACAGACTGCAATGAACTGACCCAGAGTAAGGGCAAGGACTTCCTCTTAAAGCCAGAGGTGAGAGATGAAGAGGAAGGTGCATAGAACAGGAATCTAATAAATAGGCAGGAAGCTGCCGCGCGCACGCCCTAGGAGGCACAGTGCACCGACAGGACCCCAGGAAGCGACAGGACAGGACAGGTAAGTACAGGAAGGCATGACACGCCGACGGCCCAAAGCAGGGAACCGCGGCATGAACCATGACAGTACCCCCCCTCAAAGCCCCCTCCTCCCCCTCCAACTCACAAACATGGCGTTCCACATAGGTCAGAAGCCCACAACTTCTACGGGGGGGGCAACCCCAAAACCAAGGTTCCTTGCTGAATATAGCCAGTATAGGGAAAACCTAGAAAAGGAGGTGCATGGGAGGAACAAACGGGGCACTAGGCAAAATGGGGGGGAACTCAGGGCGGGACCATGAGCTAGGCAACAGACGGACGCTCAGGGCGGGACCATGAGCTAGGCAACAGACGGACGCTCAGGGCGGGACCATAAGCAAGGCAACAGACGGACACTCCGGGCGGGACCATGAGCTAGGCAGCAGATGGACGCTCTGGGCTGGTCCATGAGCTAGGCCAAACGGACGTTCTGGGCTGAACCATGAGCTAGGCCAAACGTATGCTCTGGGCTGGACCATGAGCTAGGCCAAACGGATGCTCTGGGCTGGACCATGAGCTAGGCCAAACGGACGCTCTGGGCTGGACCATGAACTAGGCCAAACGGACGCTCTGGGCTGGACCATAAGTTAGGCCAATCGGACGCTCTGGGCTGGACCATGAGCAAGCGGACAGACAGACTGACACTCTGGGCGGAACCATGAGCCAGCGGGCAGACAGACTGACACTCTGGGCGAACCATGAGCCAGCGGACAGACAGACTGACCCCCTGGCATACCATGAGCCAGCGGACAGGGATACTGACACTCTGGGCGTACCATGAGCCAGCGGACAGGGATACTGACACTCTGGGCGTACCATGAGCCAGCGGACAGGGATACTGACACTCTGGGCGTACCATGAGCCAGCGGACAGGGAGACAGACACTCTGGGTGTACCATGAGCCAACAGACAGACGCTCTGGGCTGGACCATGAGCCAGCGGACAGGGATACTGACACTCTGGGCGTACCATGAGCCAGCAGACAGGGATACTGACACTCTGGGCGTACCATGAGCCAGCGGACAGGGATACTGACACTCTGGGCGTACCATGAGCAAGCGGACCGAGATACTGACACTCTGGGGGTGCCATGAGCCAGCGGACAGTGATACTGACACTCTGGGCGTACCATGAGCCAGCGGGAATGGGTGCAGACACTCTGGGCGAACCATGAGCCAGCGGGCACAGGTGCAGACGCTCTGGGTGAACCATGAGCCAGGCAACGGGTGCAGACGATCTGGGCGAACCATGAGCCATGGCAACGGGTGCAGATGCTCTGGGCGAACCATGAGCCAGGCAACGGGTGCAGACGCTCTGGGCGAACCATGAGCCAGGCAACGGGTGCAGACGCTCTGGGCGAACCATGAGCCAGGCAACGGGTGCAGACGCTCTGGGCGAACCATGAGCCAGGCAACGGGTGCAGACGCTCTGGGCGAACCATGAGCCAGGCAACGGGTGCAGACGCTCTGGGCGAACCATGAGCCAGGTAACGGGAGCAGACGCTCTGGACGAATCATGAGCCAGGCAACGGGAGCAGACGCTCTGGGCGAACCATGAGCCTGCGGACAGACAGACACTCTAGACAAGGGCAGGGTCACCCCGGCGGAATTCATGGTCAGTTCATACTGTAGCGGAGCGGCGCTGACAGACGTATGCTGAGGCGCCGACCGCTGACATCCGGGTGTGGATCCTCTGTGATCACTGCAGGCGAGGTGGTAGCTGGAGGACCACGCCAGGGAGCGGAGTCTAAGGGGTCCCTGGTTTTCGCCAGAGCCCGCCGCAAAGCGGGATGGACTTTGCTGCAGGGACCCCCAGGTCACTACCCCTGACGTGGCTACCTGCGGTGACAGCCGAGGTGCAGGACAGGAATACAGGTAGTGGTATACAGGAACACAGTAACATATGCAGCAGGATATAGGAGGGATAAACATACACATAGGACCACAGAATACGGCAGGAACTGGACGGGTAACACAGCAGGTACAGACCAGGGAACACAGCAGGATACATAAGGAACAGGAGAGCACATACAGGACAGGAACACGGCAGGATACAGCAGACACAGGAGACAACAGATAGATGGCCAGGAGCTCAGATGGGAAGCAGCAACTGGACCAGCAACTCAGGGGTTAAAATCTCCAACAGCAGACCTGAGATGCAGGCAGGAGCTCAAGATGGAAGCAGCTGGACACAGCAAGAGACTGCAACAGACTGCAATGAACTGACCCAGAGTAAGGACAAGGACTTCCTCTTGAAGCCAGAGGTCAGAGGTGAAGAGGAAGGTACATAGAACAGGAACGTAATAAATAGGCAGGAAGCTGCCGCGCGCACGCCCTAGGAGGCACAGTGCACCAACAGGACCCCAGGAAGCGACAGGACAGGACAGGTAAGCACAGGAAGGCACGACACGCCGACGGCCCAAGGGAGGGAACCGCGGCATGAACCGTCACAAATGTCATGTTTAATGACCTCTGTCCGGCCGGGAAGTTCAGAGAAGACCCCTCGATTCCTCTGTAGGAATTCCCTGACCTCTTGCCTCTGGACCTCTGACAAGGATTCCGCGATGTGGACAGGGGGTAACCACTGGTTTGTGACCTCCCTGACCTCTTTGCAGCCACCAAACTTTCTCTGTCCTTCCAGGGTTTGATGAGGTTAACATGATAGATCTGGTATGACTTTCCTTTCCCTGGCTGGAAAACCTTGTAGTTCCCCTCACTCACTTGTTCGCAGATCTCATAAGGTCCTTGCCATTTGGCTAGGAACTTACTCTCTACAATCGGGACAAGTACGAGCACCCTGTCCCCTGGCTGAAAGGATCTGACCCTTGTGGTCCTGTTGTAAACTCGGGCCTGAGCTTCCTGGGCCTGCTGCATGTTCTCCCTTACAATGGGCATAACTGCCGCGATCCTGTCCTGCATGTCAGCTATATGCTCGATAACACTCCTGTAAGGGGTTTCATCTTGTTCCCAGGTCTCTCTGGCTATGTCCAGGAGCCCTCGGGGATGTCTCCCATATAGCAGCTCGAATGGAGAGAACCCCGTGAATGCCTGTAGGACTTCCCAGATGGAGAACATTAGATAGGGAAACAGGCGATCCCAATCCCTTCCATCCTTGTCTACCACCTTTCTTAACATCCCTTTTAAGGTCTTGTTGAAACGTTCTACCAGACCATTGTTTGGTAGATGGTACACGGAGGTGCGCAGGTGGGTAATTTTTAGCAGGCGACACAGTTCTTTGGTCACCTTGGACATAAATGGATTGCCCTGATCTGTCAGGATCTCTTTTGGGATCCCTGTACGGGTAAAGAAATAGAAGAGCTCCTTAGCCATCCATTTGGATGAGGTGTTTCTGAGTGGTATGGCCTCGGAGTAGCGGGTGGCATAATACCACTAGGATATGCTGATGTCCTTGGGCCGACTTAGGGAGGGGACCGACCAGATCCATGCCAATCCACTCAAATGGCATCTCTATAATGGGCAGAGGAACCAACGGACTCCGGAAATGGGGTCTAGGGGCATGGACCTGACACTCCGGACAAGATTGACAGAACTCTTCTACTGCCCTAAGATGCCGGGCCAGTAAAAGTTCCGCTCCACCCGCTCCCTAGTTTTCCGCCCCCAAATGTCCCCCTAACAAATGGGAATGGGCTAGCTCCAGGACCAAACGGACATGGGTTCGGGTAAAACCAACTGCTCCACCACCTCTGTTGGTGTCTTTTTCACCCTGTACAGGAGGTTATTCTGTACGGCGAAGTGAGGGTACACCAACTCCTCCCCTGGTTCCTAGGGTTTACCATCTATGACCTTTATGCTTTTCCAAGCGTTCTGCAGGTTATGATCCCTCAATTGTTCCGTGCCAAAATTCCCTCTTGAGACTGGCAAGGAGGGGAGTTCCAACTAAGAGGGGGTCTCCTCTAGGTCTCCAGACAGGACCGACAATGGAAAAGGCACCGGTTCTACATTATCACCATGGCATACATGATTTACAGGTGGTACCACATCATACATGCATCTGTTTTTATTCCCCCCTCAATCTCAAAACAAGGGGAAATTACATCCAATAATTGCCCTATGGGGTAAGCTTGAAACAACGGCCACCTCATGTTGTGTCACCCCACAGGCAGTCTCTATTGCAAGTATGGCAGTGGGGTAGTCCTTGGTGTCACCATGGATACATACTACCCCTATTCGGCATGTGTGTAGTTTGTCCGGGTTCACCAGTTGTGCTTGCACTAGTCCAGGATGGCCTGCACCGAATGTCCATTAACGGTGACAGTGCACTCTCGTTGGTCCACCCCAGCCACAACCCTTGTGGAGTAAGATGGCCGTGCAAACCAGGAGGTACGCCTCCCCAAGCCACATTCCTTGGGTTCCTCCCTCCCCGGGTAACATGCCACCACATGCCCCAGTCCTTGGCACCGCCAGCAGATTATGGGGATCTGGGCTTTAGGAACAGGGTCCCTTTTTGGGGTGGGTGGCCTCTCCCTCTTTCCGCTTAACCGTGACCCCCATCTTGGGACAGGAACAGTCTTACCGCGGGCGGAGGTCTGTGGATTCCCCTGGGGGTGTAGCACCTGCAGGAACTCTTCCGTGGCGCTGTACCTCGCCACCACCACGACCAGTTCGTCCACACTTTTGGGGTCTGTATAGCCCACACACCGCTGGAGCCTGATGGGAAGGGCCCACACAAAACAGTCACAGACCACCCGCTCGACCACCTGGGCAGGGGTGAGAGTCTCCGGCTGTAGCCACTTGTTGGTAAGGTGGAACAGGTCGTACATTTGGGACCTTGCGGGTTTGGCAGGATCAAACTCCACAGGTAGCTGCTCTCTCTCTGCTATCCTTTCAAAGGTCCCCAGGTAAGCCTCTGTGTCATCATCCTTGGTCATCTTGCACAGGGAACTTTGCACCACCTGGCGGGGTGTTGACTGCACAACTGTTGGCCCCTCTGGCCTCACAGCCAAGGCCTGAAGCTGTTGCTGCAGAGTCTGGTTCACTTGCTGTTGTTCCTTCACCGTGGCCTGGTGGGTCTCACTTAGCAGGCGGTTGGTTTCAGCTTGGGCCCAGATGGTCTCCTCGTGCGCCTTTTACTGACTAGGCGCCATCAGCTGGAGGTTGGCGTTCGCTTGTATCAGCTGTTTTACCAGGTCGTTCATTTTCACTGACTCGGCTGTCTGTGCGGTAGCTGCTTTCACCCAGGACATATGTTTCTTACTCTTCCTTCTGTCTCAGGTGTTTATCAGAGTACTGCCTCTAATATGCCCTTCGCATACCTCCACCATATGTGAGCTTTAGCGGCTCTGGGATCGTGACACACGTGTTTCTTCAGGCAGCAACACAAAATAAGTGCAAGACATGCACAATATAAAACAAAACCAGGTAGCAGTCCTGCTGGATCCCCAGCCTGTCTCCTCTCCAGACTTTAAAGTAGCCTGGGATTGTAGCCACCTCTACTCAGCTTACCTGCTGACTTATATATCCCAGACAAATCCTGGAGTGGAACCATGGAGAGTAAGCACCCACCCTGCTCTATGCTTACTCCCAATGAAAGGCCGACCTGGGAACGGCTGGAAGCCATACAAACATATTAAACATTTTAAATATATGTCGACAATCTATACTGTCAACACCTCCCTAACTTTGGCCTTTCATTCCCCCAAGGCTCCTTACCTTGGGGGCATGTGTCTGGACATCGAAAGGTGTATGCAAGGACCCTGGCCGGGATATATACACCATTTTACACCTTTCCTGCTGTTGCCACCTTACAACATCAAATGTCGGCAATATGTTAATATAATTTCACTCCTGACTACATGACGGCCTCATGTCATCAGTCTAAGGTCAGTAGCTGGACACTATTGAACAGGTGATATTTAGATACCAAGCTTTGGGTAAGTACAAAGCACAAGTCAATAAAAAATAAAAATAAAAAAAATAAGGACAAGAAAGAAGAGGGAATGGAGTAAACAATTCAGGAGGAGAATGCTGAGTTATGTAGTTTTGAGAGACACACGACAATAACTTATGGGAAGCTATAAGTCTTTGGACAGCAGGGGAGTGCAGACCATAGAGAGCAAAAAAAACAAGAATTGCAAAAAAAAACTCAAACTTGGAAGCATGTTTACTGATCACTGAGCAAGCACTCACTGAGGTAGATACTTGGGGGGAAAGCAGCATGGAGGTGCAGGGACATGAGGCAGCTAGCTGGTAGCTTTCATAAAGAAGGACAGAGGGAAAAGTGTCAGGGAGGCTAGTTCTGATATGGCACACCCCCAAAAATATGCAAGATTGGCAGAAGAGGGGGATCTCAGTTTAGAAATAGCACTGCTGTAGCAAGACACTACCCCTGTCTGCTCCAGTAAGGTGGGGAATAGAGGCGCAGGGCAGGCCAGATAGGTACTCGTAGTTGGGGACTCCATTATCAGGCTTGTCGAACAATATGTTGTTTACATCTTGCCCGAGTTCGACGTATCAGGTTGACAGATTACTAGGTGGGGCTGGTGAGAATCCAGCTTTTATGGTGCACATTGGCACCAATGACAAAGTTAGAGGTAGGTGGTGTGTCCTTAAAAAACTATTTCAGGGACCTAGGCCAAAAGCTCAAGGCAAGGATCTGCAAGGTAGTATTTTCAGAAATACTACCTGTACCATGGACCACACCAGAGCGGCAGCAGGAGATTAGAGAGGTGAATAAGTAGCTCAAAAATTGGTGTAGGGAAGAGGGATTTGGGTTTTCAGAGAACTGGGTTCACTTCTGTCTTGGCTACAGACTATGCTAGGGATGGGCTGCAGCTAAATGGAGAGTGTGCTGTATTGGAGGACAAAATGGCCGGGTATTTGGAGGAGTATTTAAACCAGGGACTGAGGGGGAGGGCAACCACATACATAGCATGATAGCAAGATAGTGAAGATAGAGAGTTGGGTATTACTTATAAATCAGGGGTGGAGGGAGTGGGTGTAGAAATAATTAAATTGAACCCAGATAAAAGAATGAAAACCGAAAAATCTCTAAATTGCATGCTGGTCGATGCCAGGAGTCTCACCAACAAAATAAATGAACTAGAATTATTTATTGCTGAACAAAAATATGACATAGTGGGGATAACTGACACATGACTGGATGAGAGGTACGACTGGGCAGTTAACATACAGGGTTACATTTTATTTAGAAGAGATCATAAGCACTGGAAGGGGGGAGATGTATGTCTTTATATAAAATCCTGTCTGAAGCCAACACTGTGGGAAGATGTAAATGCAGGAAATGAGCATGTGGAATAATTATGGGTAGATATACATGGGGGTAATAACAATAATATAATTGTAAGAGGGGTCTGCTATAGGCACCCAAATATAAGAGAACCCATGGAAAATGTACTCCTCAGACAAATAGATGAGGCGGCTAATCATAATGGGGTTGTTATTATGGGTGACTTTAACTACCCAGACATAAATTGGGAAACGAAAAAGGTTTTTGTCAATAACTAAAGATAATTACCTCTCCCAACTGCAGGAGCCAACTGAGGAAAGGCCTTTCTAGACTTAATATTGACTAATAGACCTGACAGAATAGCAAAGTTTCAGTTTGGGGGGGCACCTAGTGAATGGTGACCACAATATAATACATTTCTGTTTATCCTTCAATAGAGTATTTTGTTGAGGAGCCACAAAAACATTGAATTTCAGAAAGGCTCATTTTAATCTGCTCACAGAGGCCCTAAACCATCTTGACTGGGACAACGTCTTCAAAAATAACAGAAAAGGTAATAGATGGGAGAGCTTTAAAAACATCTTAAGCGCCCACTGTGAGAGGTAAATACCTTATGGAAATAAAATGAATAGAATCAGGAAAAACCCAAATGTGGATCAACAGAGATGTAAGGGAGGTAATAAATAACAAAAAGAAAGTGTTACAACTACTTAAACATGAGGGCAGTGAAGAGGCACTAACAAATTATAAGGAAAAAAAATAAAATATGTAAAATAATGATAAAGGCAGCAAAGCTGGAGACAGAAAGACATATTGCCAGAGAAAGTAAAACTAACCACAAAAATATCTTTTTAACCATATAAATAGTAGAAAGATTAAAACTGAAAATGTTGGTCCTCTGAAAAGTAGTGAGGGAGATATTATAGAGGGGGATGATTAGGAAAAGCAAACCTATTAAACCATTTTTTCTCCACTGTATTTACCGAGAAAAATGACCTTCCTGTTGATGAGCAGAGAGAAAAGGTAAACTCCACCTTAAACGTTTCTTGTCTAACCAGGAATAAGTGCATCTCCGTCTTAAAAAGATTAAAATATACAAATCACCAAGTCCTGATGGTATACACACCCATGTGCTATGGGAGTTAAGTAATGTCATAGATAGACCCCTATTCTTAATATGTATGGACTGTATAATAATGGGGTATGTCCCAAATGATTGGCACATAGCAAATGTGGTGACAATATTCAAAAAGGGGTCAAAAAGAGATCCTAAAAACTATAGGCCAGTAAGTTTAACCTATGTTGTAGGTAAAATGTTTGAAGATTTTCTAAGAGATTCTATAGTGGCGTATCTCACTGAAAATAAATGTATAACTCCGTTACAGGATGGGTTTATGAAGAATCGCTCCTATCAAACTAATATCATCAGCTTCTATGAGGAGGTTAGTTCTAGACTGGATTGGGGTGAGACATTGGATGTTGTATATCTAGATTTTTCTAAAGCATTTGATGCTGTGCCACATAAAAGATTGCTAAGTAAAGTGAGAATGCTTGGACTGGGGGAAAATGTTTGCAAGTGGGTAAGAAACTGAAACTGGCTCAGTGATAGAAAACAAAGGGTGGTGATTAATGGTACATACTCAGACTGGATCCCTGTTACTAGTGGGGTACCATAGGGTTCAGTATTGGGCCCTATCCACTTTAATATTTTCATAAATGATCTTACACATGGATTGCACAGTAGAATATTGATCTTTGCAGGTGTTACCAAGCTCTGTAAAGTAATCAGTACAATAGAGAATGATGTTTTACTGTAAATGGATCTGGATATTTTGGAGGCCTGGGCAGAGGAATGGCAGAAGAGGTTTACATTCAAGGTTATGCACATGGGAAGGAAAAATCTGATCCATGGTTACTTGTTAAATGGAAAAAACACTAGGAAAAAGTGACATGGAAAACAACTTGGGAATCCTGGTGGACAGTAAACTTAACTGTAGCAGCAGGTATCAGGCAGCAGCTGCCAAGGCAAACCAGATTACAGGGTGCATAGATGCACATGATTATACATGTCACTGGCCAGACCATACATGGAATGTTCTGTACAGTTTTGGGCACCAGTTCACAGGAAAGACACTGAAGAGCTTGAACAGGTTCAAAGGCGGGCTACAAAAATAATAAATGGACTGGGTGGCCTGCAATACCCAGAAAGACCAGCAAGATTAGGGTTATTTAGTTTAGAGAAAATATGGCTTAAATATATTAAAGGTCAATTTAGAGATCTCTCCAAAGATTTATTTATACCCAGAACTGTATCCAGAACAAGGGGACATCCTCTACGACTTCAGGAAAGAAAGCTTCTACATAAACATAGAAAGGGGTTCTTTACTGTAAGAGGCTGATGGTAAGTTCACTAACAGAGTTCAAAAAGGGTCTGGATGCATTTCTAGAAGTAATAATGTAAGATGTTATAGTGACTAAGATTCTAGAGAAGGGTAGTTAATCCAGGGATTCATTCTGATTGCCAGGTTGGAGTCGGGAAGGAATTTTTTCCCTAAAATGAGGACAATTGAATTCTACCTCATGGGGGGTTTTGCTTTCCTCTGGATAAACACTTTAGCAAAATAGGCTGGACTGGATGGACGTCTGTATTTTTGGCCTTACAAACTATGTAACTATGTAACTTGACATCAGGAAACCAATGCAATTAAAAAATAGTCTTTTTTAGTCTTTTGTTTACAGAAAAGATGTTATGTCATTTGAGACTTTGTAACTTTTCTGTGGCTATGTATTGTAATCATACGAGGTCTCTCCATTGATTCAGTGGACAAAGTGGTCTTTTGGTGGTCTAGAGCTCAACAGCTTCTGCAGCTGAGACCTTCTACATTCTTTTCAGGGTGTGTGCACACATGTATTTGAAATACCTTCATTTATATTTTTCTCCACAGTTGTACAACGCATTTCCATCCCTGATGTACTGGATTCCAGGACGCCACAAAACTGTCCGACAAATCACTGATGAATTACATTCATTTATTAGAGAGGTCTTCACTAAACAATGAAATGAAGTAGATGTCAATGACAAGAGGAACCTTATAGATTATTTCCTGGTCAAACAGAAAGAGGTAAATTGATAAAATAGACATTCGATGATAGTTGTTTTCCGGGAGGGGTAGAGAGGGTTACTTTTCTTGGTCACAGAGCTGAGAGTAAATGAGGCCCTATGGGCAACCATTACTCTGAGGGCCCCTATTGTCAGGGACCACCAGACTCTGCTTTATGGTAGTCATGGACCGTTTTTGTGACATAGCAACACACAACTAACAGACCTGTTAGGCTACGTGCACACGGCAGAGGACAAAATACTTGTCTGCTTCTAATCAGAATCCGACTAGTATTTTACACTTGGTTTTTGTTATTTGTTCCGTTTTTTTGCCACAGCTCTCGGATTTCGGCCATCCCTTTCAATTGAACAGTACTGTTATTTGCTGTTTTCAAGTGAAATATTGTGATTATAGAACATGTTCTAAGTTTGTGATATGCCATCAAAGTCTATGGTAGGAACACCCCCCTTAAGTAACCTGTCCCCTCCAGGGGCAGCTCATAAAGAGAAGTAGGTAGGAGAATCAGTACCTTATGCTGGAGGAGTAATCCTTAATAAACAGAGAGGTAACCAGCTGTAAACAGCTTCACCACCACCACCACCACCTTTATCTATACTCCCCTTCTACCTATATCTCCTGACTCCATCTTAGCACATAGTCCTTCCATATCTGAATTTCACTTTCCTCTCCCGGACTGTTCTCCCTTCTATTCCTCTGCTTACATATTATTCCTTCTCCCTTCTCCTGCTATCTTCCTCCTATACTTACCTTGTTTCCTTGCAGACTACTTTGTATATATGCCGCTCTTTTTCTCTTATATCCACTTATTTATCTTTCCTTCTATCCCCCTTCTCACCTCTCTGCCATATACACAGATTCCTTCTTTCACATCTTTCCACCTCTCTCGCCGCGGTCCCATGCTAACTACACATGCGCCGGTTTCCCGCAAATGCCCAGTCATACTTTTCTTTTCTCTTACCGTTTCTTGTCTCTTATTCCCCACTGCGCATGCACCGCTAAACCTTCCCACGTACGCATGCTTCTTCCTGTCCTACATTCAGCCCGGCTCCTCTACTCACACCGGACGTCCTCCAGTCTTGTCCTACTCCTGGCCACAGGGAGCATGTCTTTTTAGTCATTTTGCACACTTCCACCCATCTGTCCTTAGCCCTGTCTGACCTTGTTCATTTTCCCACATCTGTTTACCTCTCTATTACGGATTACTCCTCCAGCATAAAGTATTGATTCTCCTCCCTACTACACTTTATGAGCTGCCCCTCTATTTACCTTGGCTTACTTCTCCTCTTGTTACTTTTCAGCCTACACGAGCCGTACCCTGTTTTATCATTGCTACCTTTCCTTTGCATTATATCACATGCAGGTATTTACCCTATACCATTTTAACCCTTTCTTATCCTTCTCCCCCTCATCTACTTACCTTCTCTGCCTCTTCACTTTTACGGATTCTTGTACTCCCTCTCCTGTTTCATCCCAATGTTCCCATTTTTTAACTACCCCCCTCTCCTCTTCTATTCCATTACCCTCTCTTTTTTCCTCCCACTCCCTATTCTCCCTTTTTTCTGTCTTCCTGCCTCCTTTGCTCTCCATTTACTGTATGTTTATTGATTACTTGTATCTCTTATTCTTAGATGTCGCTTTGATAAAGGCCTGGTGGCCGAAACATAAGATAAACAGACATCTGCTCTCATGACATTTGTATCCATTCCACAAAATTTCATGCAGTAATCCTTTTTTCTTCCATAATACATGGTTGTATTTTCTAATGGAGAATCTGGCAATTTTGTTCTGCATTGTAAACTTCTACAATTTAGTTGCATCTAACTTGTTGTGTCGGTATTTACATTTTCTGTGGTCTGTAGGTCATTGACCTCTTACACCTGAGCACCCGCTAACTACTACGGTGTTCATGACTTTATTTGTCTATATTCCTCCCTTAACTGAGCTTTCCTACTCCTCAAGTTCTGTTCACTACTCTACAGAACTGAACCAACTAGTCCACATGACAGCCTCAGGGCAGACAATCTCCTGATTTACACTGGGTAACAGTCCCTGTAATCCCATATAGCACATCTTAGACCAAGTTGTATCTACCCACCGAGTTAAAACCTCACACAACGCTAACTTCCTAATCTCCCAGGAGACTTCGAGAAATGGGCTCTCCAAAGGCTGACAGCATGCTCAGGTCGTGCCACTTCAGCAACAGTTTGCACAGAGCTCTGAAAGTTGTTCCTTTACCAGCCAAAGAACTCTCACCTCTTGGTTTTACAATAGTACACTAGATGACCCACCATGCGGTGTCCGAACAGGTTTCTTATCACTCCCACTAGCCTGCTGCCCTCCAGTTCTTGATGAAAAAAACTGCTTTGGTCTTCAATCCATCAATGCTTCTCCATTGTCTGTGCCATCTGTGCCATCAGTAGACAGCTGGCACAGACTGTTCATACATTTTATAATATACTTCCATTTGGAGGACTACGTTTCAGCTACAGTAGTGATTCTAAGGACATGCTCAGTACATAGTCTCAACATATCACTTCCAGAGTACCCTTTGGGTATATCCACGCAGCATATGTAAAATACCGGTTGGATCCTGTTTAAGAGTCCTGCTGGCATATTGTCATCTCTTGGATGGTTTTGGGGGACAGTTCTGTTTGCTGTTTGTGACTTGCACAACTTCCGCCCAAAAAAACGGGTGGAAGATTGTGCATGTTAAAAGTTTTTCAGAATGCCGCCGCCTGAAAATCTATTCAGTGTACACTGGATTTTCTATTAAAATCTATGGAGATGGATTCTGGTCGGCTTTCAGACAGTTTCCAAATCCGCAAACCGTCAAAAAGATCCGACAAGAAAACCATGTCGTGTGGACGGACACTTTAAGTGTTTTTGATGCAGAGCTCAAAATCCTCTTTATAGACAGGTTTAAAAGATGAAGAACTAGCTGCTTACTGGCTGCAGGGTAGACAGCTTGCTTTATTCTAACTCTGTCTCTATGCAGCACCAACTTCTAAAGTGTTACATAAATTAATCAGCAAAGAACTTTGGAACTAAAAATGACTTGATAAAAAGTGGAGAATTACCTTGATCCAATATACTTGTTATTTTTCTATATATGTATCCATAGTATTACGCAAAAGATAAATGATATATTTTGCATGTTTCAGAACAAACCAAATCCTGAGTCATATTTTCATGATGAAAACTTAACATCACTTTTATCAGACTTGTTCATTGCTGGAATGGAGACAAGTTCTGTCACACTGAGATGGGGCCTTCTGTTAATGATGAAATATCCTGACATTCAAAGTAAAGATATTTATTTATATACATCTGTATCTATGCATATATTCTAAATCTAAATTGATTGAATAGTTAGATGGATAGTGTATTCTCAGGTGACTCATCTGAGTCTTCATTCTTTTGATGCTTTCTGTGCTTATATTTTCCTTTGCTGTGTACAATAAATTACAACTTTCTTCTAAATTTGCTCAATTACAATGTCCAGATTCCCCAGAATTTGCTTTGTTCCTAATTGTGATATACTAAATCCCACTATTAAATAGAACTGTACTTTGCCATATTCTTCATGCGGCCAAATTGGCCATTTCTAGACGATGGATATCCGATTTCGGAGGTCTCTGAAATAGTTTCTACAAATTGTATGTATGAAAAAATTCTAGCATTCAGGGAAGGGAAAGCATCTAAGTTTTGCTCCTCATGGTCAGCATGGATTGAGGTGAACCCTTTCTTACAGACTTAAGATTATCGAGCTCTGACCGGAGTTCTTACACACACCATCCCTGTCCCTCCGTCCCATTTCCCTCTCAGTTCTTTGTATGATTTTCTATTCTCATTCCTATTATTACTGTGTCCATACTTCTATAAAGGATGACTGTTGTTGATCGTCATTATACTTTTGTTCCAATATCCGATAGTTCATTATAACTTTATCATTGGTTGTCTGCCTGATTGTCTGTATTGTTTTATGTTTGAAAAATCTCAATAAAAATTTATTGATAAAAAGAAAGAAAAAAAGCCAGGTGACTGGGACAGAGGGCCTTTAAGGTTGTCACGGGTGATGGTATGGCAGGAGGGTATATGGTGACCTTGTTCCCAGGCCCTGCCTGACTGCAAGACTGTTCCCAACTACCCAACCCCACACAACGCCCACAGCTGAGACAGTCACTGCAAACGTCGGCTTGAGGGTAACAGTTGCTTTACTAGAAGCTGGAATGGTTGGTATAATACAGAGTAATACTGGTACAGTCTCTCGTGTGTAGGCCACGGTAAAATACAGCTTTGTTAAGGAGCAATTAGGTGTTATCAGACTCTTGGAGCTGTATGAGCACTTTAGTACTTGTAGAAGAGATGCAGGTAGGCTTTGGAAGTAGTAGTTTTAGAATTTTGAGAAGTTGGGAGTAGTAGTAGGGTAGTAAAGAGTTGTTACAGACCTGATCCAGAGGGGTGAGACCTTCAGCTGAATGACCCACGGCTGCTGTGGGGAGATGGGGGGTTACGAGCAGTACCAGCTCCATCAGCAGCAACCTGAGTCTGGAGTTGTTGATGAGCAGTTTTCTTCACCTCCTTGTGATTTAGGTACCCACCAGCAGCAGCACCTTGAGCAGACCCTGAACCCTGGATTCTTTTGGCTTCCGCTACTATTCTGATGCTGCCACCCGCCTGATTCCACACATCTGCTGCCAGCTGCTCCTTCTACCATCCACCATCTTTACCAGGGACTGGTATTGCCACCCACCTCCCCACTCTTTACTGGGCCATTATGTAGCCTTCTGATGCTGCTGCCACCTCACCACTCAAGTCTCTCAGTCGACCACTCTGTGGTTTTCTAGCTGTTTCCGCTCTCCACCAATCTATGACATTGCCACTATGTTTGGTTTTCCCCTTCTTTTAATCTGTCACAAGGAATAAAAAGGACAAACACAACCGATTGTGTTTTCGGAGAAGCTGTAAGGTTAGTATGACATGGTCCTTTGTTTGCATCAGGATTGTCAAATGAGTAGGAAGCCAAAAGCAGGAGTGGATACAAAACACAGAACACGTGCAAATATTCCATTTACTTATTTTTGGGATCAACTCCGGTTTCTTTTTGGCTGCAGCAAGGATGGATTCTTGACCAACTGAAAGCGGACACTGCAGGATCAAAGGAATGGCAAAATGATTGACGTCAATGCAGAATTACTGATGACACCCTCTCCACTCTTTTGGGGGGCTCTACATGTATCAGCATTTAACAGAATCACCACAATAAATGAAAAAATTAACTGTTTGCCACAAATAGCAATATCCCACAAACACTGAATTTGACACAGAATTCTCCACAAAAAGTGAATAAATTAACTCTTGGCCACAGATTAAAATACCCCCACCGGTCTGAAGTTGATGGATTTCAGGTGTGTATGTGGTAGAAATACACACACCCTGTATTTCACTCCAAATTAACCCACAAAACAAGAGGAGAAATTAACCCATTGGATATAAAATAGCCTACAGAAAAAAAACAGATGAAACTGAAGCATATTTGGGGCAAATAAAAATGCACACGCTGTATTTTACTCCAAATTAACCCACAAAACAAGAGGAGAAATTGACCCTTGGATATACAATAGCCTACAGAGAAAAAAAAAAGATGAAATTGAGGCATATTTGGGGAAAATAAATATGCACACCCTGTATTTCACTCCAAATTACCCCACAATCAACAGGCTAAATTAACCATTGGATATAAAACACCCTACAGAAAAAAACTGGTGACATTAAGGCATATATGGGGCCGAAAAACACCCACCCTGGACTTTAGGTAGAATACCCCACAAACTAAAACAAAATGATAACGCTGGTAGTCTCCCTTCTGGTGTTCTCCCCCCCCCAGTCGCTGATAAAAGCAGTTTGTTTTATTGACGGACTTGGAGGTTGGAGCCTTGACGCGGGGGGGATCTGGAGATTGAGACCCTCTCGTTTAATTTTATTTTGACAGGGTCTCCCCAGGTCCCTTGATTGCGAGGAGCGATCTCATGTACATGAGCCCTTTGGGCTCTCTGCTATGCTTTAAAGCCTCACTTGACACCCTTTTGTGCTATGTTATACCATGTTATTATGTTTGCTCGATTGGGAGTGACTGACACCGGGCCCTGCCTCCGGAGCCCCCCCTCCCTCACCCCTTCTCTACTCTCTCCCCCCCCCCCTTTTTTTTGTGTGAGTGTTGTTTCTCCCTCCCTTTCTCTCTCTCGGCTTGCCCCTCCCCATATTCGCCGCCTCCCTTCCTCCTGCCTATGATCCCGGTGTCGGTGGCCTCCATTAAGCATTTCCTTTTTCACCATGTGACATGTCCTGCTACGCTCAGGCGTTCTCTTTCCCTTTTGTGAAACCAAAGCTTATTTTATCTAGCTTTCTCTAGTCTCGTTATTGGTGGCCCCCAGTAGACTAGGCTTATTGTAACATCCCATGGCCTTTGCAGCGACCAATCTGCCTCTTTTAGTTACTTGGCTCCGTCTTTGTGGGCCTTGGGTATTTAGAATCATTGGTTCACTGTTTTTAACTTCTTTGTTGTTATGGTCGGTTCAGTTTGCACGGCTGGAAATGACTCACGGGACACCCCAGATACCCTTAAAAAAACTGACACCTAATGGATAGCTTGCGAGTTACTTCCCTTAACATAAAGGATTTCAATGTCCCTGAGAAGAGGTCAAAACTCCTGTACTTACTTCACAAACAAAACTCACAAGTGGTTTGCCTGCAGGAAACCCACCTTCTCACAGACCACATTCAATCGTATTGTAATCGATATTACCCTGCCTGGTGCCATTCTAGCAGCTCCTCATCCAAAACGAAAGGTGTGGCTATATTCTTCCACAAGTCCTTACATATCCAGATAATAGATGTTTTTTTTGGGTTTTTTTTGTTTTTTTCAGCAAAATTTTTTTATTACATATCAAGAATGGTACATAACATAATATAACTTTTTCTGAAGCAAAAGAAAAGAAAAAGAACAGCAACAAAATGCCATGTCGTAAAACATCAAAAGCAGAAATAGCAATGTCATTATTTTCAGTAATGTCAGATTCAGTTAATAACAACAATACACGTTGAACATGTAAATTTTATCATATATCAGAAAATTTCAATTACATAACTATACTGGATTAACTCGTATTTGATATTCTTCATTCAATATGAAAGTGTTGTGATTATCCTGTTACTTATAGTAAATAGATGTGGTCCAAAGAAGCCAATTATTCTTAATTCTAGCTATGACGTGTGGGGGATTTACTAAACTAGTCTCACAGCTGTATTGCAAATTTATTCTGTTGATAGCTTCTGCAATAGATGGCGTGAGAGTTGTTTTCCAATGTGAAGCTATCGTAATTCTTGTAGCTATTAAAGCATGAGATTAGAACTGCACGGAATGGATGGGGTATGTCATGAAAAGTGAGATCTAGAATAGCTAGGTCTGGTGTGAGGTTAATTTTCCATTTGAAGATGTTAAGTAGCACGTTTTCTAGTTCTTTCCATAGTGGTTGGATTAGTGGACATTTCCACCACATGTGTAATAAGGAGCCTTTAGCACCGCACTGTCTCCAATACAGATATGAGTATCCAGGAGAGATATGTGCTATGCGGGCTGGGGTTAGATACCAGCGAAGATTAATCTTTCTTGACAATTCAATATGATTGGCACATTTTGAAAATTTGGAAACAATGTTAGCTGCTGTTGTATGGGATTGGGCCAACTCGGTTTCCCACTTTAGGGCGTAATCTGGTTTTGTAGAGAGATCTGTTTTGTACAAGGTTTGGTATGCTGCTAATAAACCTTTAGTATGTCTTTGTTTATTCAAGAGGAAATTATGGAAGGGAAAGTGTTTTAGGGGTATCTGGCCATTGCCATGATTGTATAATATGTCTGATTTGTAAATAGATAAAAAATTGGTTTCGGGGGATAGTATATTGTTGCATTAGATCGTCAAAGGACTTGAAGTGTCCTTGGTGATAGAGGGCCCCTACTGCCTCCAATCCCATGTCTATCCAGTGTTGTATAGAGACTTCTGAAATTGCATTTTGAATAACTGAAAGAGGGCAGCTAAGTTTGTCTATATATACTTTAGGGTTATGCTTCTGAGCAATGATTTTTTGCCAAACTGATGCTGCATGAGAAGAGAGTCAACAATTTAAATTCTTGGGACTTCTGCCACATAGCATGGCAATCAAATGAGCCTTAAAGGATCCCCTAGGAATTGTGGAATTCTCTATCTGAGACCATGTTGGAGTTCAGGAGAATTCCATAAAAAGTATATGGGTTCTAGTATGGAAGCAATATTGTATTGCAGGAGGTTTGGGACGGAGAGGCCACCATGAATACTCTTTTGATACAGGTATTGTTTCTTTAAATCTAGGTCGAATAGGGCCCCAAATAAATTACAACATTTGATTTTGAAGTTTAGTGAGAATGAGTGGGAAATAAAAATGGTAAGGATCTTGAGATATATAAGTATCTGGGGAGAAGTACATCTTAGTTAAATTTAATGCGAGCTAGCCTGGAAAGGGAAATTGGTTAAGTCTATTAATTTCTTCTGATAATGAAGCACTAATATCCTCCAGATTTTTTTCTATGGTGGTGTTAATTGTTTGGGTATATTTTGATTCCTAGATAGGGACAAAAGAGGTTGCCCAAATAAAATTAATGTTGGGTAGTTGAGATTTTAAGGAAAATGACAATTTATAGGGAGAAGTATAGATTTGTTATGTTTAATTTGTAGTATGAAATATGAGCATAACGTTCCAATAGGGCAAGTAATGCAGGAATGGATTTATCAGGCTGTTGGCACATGAATAAAATATCATCTGCATATAGGCTCACCGTATGGTATTTTTATTTATGGTAACCCCTTTAATTAGAGAGGATTTCCGAATGTGTTCTGCTAAAGGCTCAGCACACAAATCATAGATCAAGGGTGACAGTGGGCACCCTTGTCTTGTTCCATTGGAAATGGGGAACTTTTCTGAGAGAAATCCGGACGAGTAGACCCTGGCAGAGGGAAGAGAATATAATGACATTATGGAATTAAATATTGGTCCACAAAAGCCAAATTTTAATAAAACCTCTTTCATATAACCCCAATTTATCCTGTCAAATGCTTTCTCTCCGTCTAGTGACAGAAGAGCAAGGGGTAGCTTTTGTGAATTTGCAATTTGCAAGACATCCAAAACTCGCCATATACCATCTCTCTTCTGTCTGCCTTTGATGAACCCCACCTGGTCCTTGCTGATCAGGGATGGAAGGATATCATTAAGTCTGTTTGCTAGGATTTTAGAGTATATTTTGATATCAGAGTTGAGTAGTGAAATTGGTCTGTAGTTTTTAACTAGGTTCGTTGATTTCCCAGGCTTAGGGATAGTAGAGATGGTTGCACAAAGCATCTCTGCCGGTAGTGTGCCTTTGGTTGTGATGGTATTAAAGAGACGGGACAGATGTGGGGATAAGATGGGCGAGAAGAGTTTAAAATACTTATTAGATAGGCCATCTAGGCCAGGAGATTTGTTGCATTTTAATTGTTTGATAGTCCTCTCAATTTCTGGGGGTGATATAGGTAGATTAAGGGAATCAAGTTGATATTTGGTCAAGGAGGGGAGTGATATTTCATTTAAGAATTTGTCAATATCTTCCTTTTGCACTGCTGGAATGTTCTTGTCTGAACTAAGATTGTACAGTAATCTATAGTATGTTGCAAATGCGTTAGAAATTTGTTGTGGATCGTATATTTTTGTGTTATTGGGGGATGTAATGTACGGTATTCTGGATCTGGCTTGGATTGTTTTGATCCTTTTGGCTAGGAGTCTGCCGGGTCTATCACCTTGTAAATAGAAGTTCCAACGCAATCTATTTAGATGATTCTCATATTGTTGTAGATGCAATGTGCTCAATTGCCTTCGGAGAGAGGCAAGTTCTTCCCTCATGTTTTGTGAAGAATTTAATTTAAATTGGGAGTCTAAGTGTTTAATTTTGTCTAAAAGTTCAGTGAGCTTCTTTTCTCTGTTACGCTTTTCTCGAGTTGATATGTTCATAAATATTCCTCTTATATACGCTTTATGTGCGCACCACAAGGTTTCTTCTGAAGGTGTCGAAGGAGTATTTATGTCAAAGTATTCTTTAAGGGAATTATTCATTTCTGAGGTTATTTTCATGGATTTAAGTAAAAAGTTGTTCAGGCGCCATGGGGTATGAAAAGGAGGGGAAAAACGATCTTGTAGGGTAAGATAGGTTGGGGCATGATCTGACCATGTGATATGTCCTATTTGTGAGTTAACGACAAGTAACAGTGCTTGTCTATTTAGAAGGTAAAAATCAATTCTCGAAAGAGTGTTCCTTGCTGCAGAGTAGTGTGTGAAATCCATTTCTTCTGGGTGGGAATACCGCCAAGGATCATGTAAATTTTCCTCCAATATTACCTTTTTAAGTTCTGGGGCGTGTTTAGAGCAACCTTTGGATCTATCTTGTGTTCTATCTATTACCATATTAAAATCTCCACAAATCACGAGGTTACCTTTAAGTAGCTTTTTGGTTTTGGTGAGAACTCTGGAAACAAAGGATGCCTGATGCTTGTTCGGAGCATATACAGTTACTAGTGTATATAACATAGAATTCAATGTACATTGTAGAATTATATATCACCCTTTGGGGTCGAAAACAATTGTATATGGAAAAAGCAACAGAATCTCTGATAAAATTGAGACTCAGCTTTCTTCAGATCCAGCGCAGAGTGGAACACATGAGGAAATCTTTTATGTTTAAGTCTAAAGGTATCTTTATTATTTAGGTGTGTTTCCTGCAAGCATACTACATCTACACGGGATGTGAGTACATATTTCCATAAAAGTGATCTCATTAACGGAGAATAGAGACCATTTACATTTAGTGACATAAACTTAATACCCATAAAGGAGAAGTAAAAGAAAGATAGATCACATATGTATTGTTAACATTGACATTTCTATAAAAAGTATGTAAGCAGGTCAAGGAAAGTTAAGACATGGCAATAATAAACATTATAAAAAGGAATTAGCTCTAAACATAGAGCCAACATTTGAACTGTTGAAACTGTTGAAAATAGAGAATGCAGTAGAAAAGTATTTCCGTCAAACGGAAATAAACAGTGGGGCAAGTCAATTGCCTATCTCAAGAAAAATCATTGAGAAGGAGCTCTGGAGTGACGCTCCATTGCACAGAAGGAACCGCAAAGCAAGCTTAAAGGATACTAATGAAATTTCAATCCTCAGTCCTGCATCTTGATCTGCTGGTCTTATCTGACCACAGAGGTGTGATTATTCCGGGTTTCATTTGTTTATTTCTCACTGGAATAGCGTCTGCTGATGATAGAAGGTTCCAATTTTTCAGGGTAAGGCTGGCCTCTTCTGGAGTGTGGCATATAAATTGGGTGCCATCCCTGACAATTATTAATTTAACTGGGAATCCCCATCGATATTGAATATCCTTATCTCGTAGGATTCTTGTGTATGGCTGGAACTCTTTCCTTTTAAGCATGGTTGCAGAGGATAAATCCGGGAAGATGGAAATTGCTTGGAAACGGTCTGGGAGCGAGTCCGTCTTTCTTAAAGCCCTTAGAAATTCCTCCTTAATGTTGTAGAAATGTATTCGGGCTATAGTGTCTCTCGGAACTTGTTGAGGTAGGTTTTTGGGTTTAGGGATCCTGTGGATCCTATCGATCATTAGGTCTAGAGTTGAAGAAGTTGGCAAGACGAGAGCCATCAGATCTGTTAGGTATGCGTTTAACTGGTCAGGCAAGATAGATTCAGGGATGCCACGGATTCTAACATTATTACACCTGGATCGGTCCTCTAGGTCAAGAACTTTTGAGGCCAGATGTTGAACTTCCTCTTCTAATGCATTATTAGCATCAATTAGGGAATTGTGGGAATTCTGACATCTTGTTCTCAATAGTTCAGTGCAGGCCGCTAGTGATTGAAAGCCTTGTTTGAGCTCCCCCATCATCTGTTTAATATCAGATTGCAAAGTTGAACGGAAAGATGAGAACAGTTGCTGGAGCAAGGATACAGTCAGAGGCTGGGAATCAGGCAGATCATGATGTTCAAAATCTACTGAGCCTGCTTTGGAAGAAGGAGTCGGGAAGATGGGGGAAATTGTAGGCCCCTTCTAGTTTAGGATCTGGATTGCGAGGAGGAGAAGAATTCCGGAAGTTTGGTTGGCTTATTCTTTTGGTTCTTCTTAGAAGTACCTCCCATGATTGGAGAGAAAGCAAAAATTGTGTTACAGAGGACCTTAGGAAAAACTGTAGAAGTACCACGTGGGGGAGGTGCCTATAGATATGTTTTTTGTATTTTTTTTATATAACTTCACCTCCGTTGGATTTGCAGATTATAGAACCAGAACCTCTGGGAAGAGTATAAATGCCAAGGTACAAAAATAGAAGTCTGTTGTGTCCCGGATTGGATCAGTGATAAAGCTTAACACAAGAGTTCTGCCATGAGCTGTGAATAAGTCTGTTAGGATAGTGTGAACAGACAGGTTAATGCAGTGTGGAGCCTTCTTTCTATGAGGAGGGGCTTGTAAAATGGTGTCTCCTGCTGTCTTCAGGGAGATAGAAGGTTAAAGGAGCCACAGGTTATTATAAAGCCTGGGAGCAATATGTAGCTTCATAGGTGTGACAAATAATAGTGGAGCAGGTATTTCCCAGTGGATGGGTATAAGCAGGTAAAGAGTTTGTAGCTCTGTGAGATTTCCACTGACCTTATCTTCCACTTGCTCCTTGCTGGCAGAAAATCCCCTGCTGTGCTAAAGTCCCTTGTGGTCCTGGGACTGGGCTCTGTAATTCCTTCTCCAAGGATGAGAGATGATCTGGCAGATGGGAAGTTTCCAGTCTGATCACTGTGCTGTCAGCCTGGGTGAGTATTCCTCAGAAGGAACCTGGATGAGGAGGATGTGTGCAGCAACTCAGGGCAGCATGTGAATGTCAGCAATGGCTGCTGTTAGCTGGACTGAGGGGCTCCTCTTTCCACAGGGCTAAGTCCAGTTCTAAAGTACACACAGGGGTCAGAGAGGGCTTAAAACGACCCTCACAGTGAGCTGGAAACAGGAGTGCCAGTGATGTGCTTGCCTGCAGGTTCAAAGGCTTAGTTGAGCTGAGTTTAAGGAGCATCACAACAGAGCTCACAGGAGAAGCAACTGCTCACATCCCTGGCCTGGCCACGCCCCCCCAGATAATAGATGTTTATCGGGATGATGATGCCAGAGCGCTCTTCGTTAAATTTAAGCTACAAGGTCATCTATACACCCTGGCAAACATCTATGCTCCCAATAAAGGCCAATTGGCCTTTTTTGCCAAAATCCTGGATACCCTCACATGCTTTGAATAAGGACATATCATACTTTGTGGAGACTTTAATTTAATTCTAAACCCCCTTCTCGACACCTCGACGGGTAGATCGGCGGTGTCTTTTCATACCCTCAACAGAGTTATAAAAATGTTACACGATATGCAGCTGATAGACGTGTGGAGACTTCTACACCCCAAAGACAAAGATTGCACCTTCTATTCCTCTCCACATAAATCCTACAGTCGCATAGACTTCATTCTCCCTCCTTTAACACGTAATAGACGCAACCATTGGAAATGCATTGTTTTCTGACCATGGCCCTTTATCCTGGAAACTGAATGAATCCTTGCTAAATGACTCGCTGTGTTTGCTAGATCTGCAGAGGTCAATTTCATCATTTAAAGCAGTCCACCTCACTGATCCTACTCCTCCTCAGACACAATGGGAGGCCCTTAAATGCTTGCTTCAGGGAGTGCTCATCAAACATGGGGCCCGAATTAAAAAGGCAGCTACCCATAAACTGCAATCTTTGTTAGCGCAGCTTGCCTCCCTTGAAGTGGCACATAAATCCACGGGATTGGAGAAAGATCTCAGAGCCCTAGTACAGACGCACCATGAAATCCTCCAACTCATGGAGCATAAGCATAAGAAGTACCGCTACCTCTGCTCGAGCTCCTTCTAGACCTTGAGCAATACACCTGGTAAATGTTTGGCCCGGTCCATAGCTATTATACTGACCTGTATAACCTCCCGCCGCACAAGACCCAGTTAGGTTTCCCACCATATGACTCTCTCCTGCGGTCATATCTGTCGAGGACAGCCCTCCCCCGTCTCCCAACCAAGTCCCTCGCCTCGCTGGAGGAGCTGTTCTCTGCTGAGGAACTTAGACAGGCGATTTCGTCTATGTCTTCGGGGAAAAGCCCTGGTCCTGATGGATACATAACCCCATTCTATAAGATTTTGGGAGGAGATTTAGCCGAAACCCTTCTTAAAGCTTTTAAAACAGTCTCTGGAACTTCTCCATTTGATCCAGCCTTCCTGAGGGCACACATCACTGTGATCCCAAAAGAGGGAAAGGATCCCACCTTGTGTCAGAGTTATCGGCCTATATCACTGATCAATACTGACGCAAACATTTTCGCTACGATGCTGGCCATTCGCCTTAACCCGCTTTTAAATACACTTATCCATCTCGACCAGCTGGGGTTCGTGCCCTCCAGGGAGGCGAGGGACAATACGCTAAAAACCTTTTCTCTCATGCACCTGGTTAAAAGGAAAAAATCCCTTGTATGATCCTATCTCTAGACGAGGAAAAGCCGTTCGATAGAGTAGCATGGCCTTTTCTATTCGGGGTGTTGGAAGCGACTGGAATGGGCCCTGTTATGAGGAGTCGTATACTAGCCCTTTACACGTCCCCACAGGCCCAAATTTGTGTCAACGGTTCTTTATCAGACCCGGTGCTGATTCGGAATGGCACCAGGCAGGGGTGTCCCTTGTCCCCTATCCTATATATCCTTGCCATGGAGCACTTGCTATATCCATGGGATTCAAGCTGGATCTCTGCAAGCGAAATGTTCGGCCTTTGCCGACGACTTACTCCTATACTTGTCTAGACCTTGTGTCTCATTACCTGCTGCCCTTAAGGCCTTAAAAGAGTATAGTCTGTTGAGCAACCAGAAAATTAACATGACCAAGAGTATGGCTCTGGGCTTAAATATTCCCTTTCAAGACCTAAATCACTTGAAAGCCTCATTCTCCTTTTCATGGACTATGACGTCTTTTCCATACTTAGGTGTGCACATCCCTTCTGATCCGGATAAGATCTTCGACCTCAATTTTGCTCCCCTATTCCGCAATATAACACAGGACCTCCTGAAATGGGACAGGCGAGATTTTTCCTGGATTGGCAGGATAAATATACTAAAAATGAATACTCTGCCCCGTCTCCTGTACCTCTTTCAGGCTATCCCCACCTCTCTACCCAAATCCTTTTTTAAGTCCATACGACAGTTGGTCACCCACTTTGTATGGGCACGTAAGCACCCCCGAATAGCTCAATCTACCCTGATACGGCCGAAATCAGAAGGTGGATTGTCCCTCCTTGACTTTCAGGCCTATTATTTGGCTTCAGTAGCAGTCCGCATATTAGACAACTTCCAGAATACTAAAACCAAACTTTGGACGCAACTTGAGTCGCAGATCTACGGCACGTCGGTAGCGGGTCTGCCTTGGCTCCCCTCGGCTTTGCTCCCGAGGAAATCGCTCCCTGGAATCCCCCTGGTGACGCAAACATCGATTTCCGTTTACAGAGCCTTTGCCTCAGGGATGAATCTATTGCGCCCTGGAGGCCCCTGCTCCCCACTGTTTATTAACCCAGTATTCCCGAAACCTTTAAAATTACCACTCTCACGCCTTCTGGGAGCTGATCCCACCTGGTCAGTCTGTGCGAGTGTGATCTCGTCTGGCTCCCTAGCAAGCTATGAGGACCTGATAGGGGACCCAGGCGTTACATCGTTCTCAAGATTTCAGTATTACCAACTCAGGAGCTGGTTTTCCAGTTGCCAGTCGACCCTTGATATCCAGAGGCCGGCTACTTTATTTGAAAAGTGGTGCCTGTAAACATTCGGAACAGAGAGCCCTCTCAGGTCTTTCTAGAATGCTTACCGATCTCTCTATGACAGAGAGACTCGCTTTTCAAAAGAGCTGGGAACAGGAGCTGGGCATATCACTTTCGGAGGAGGAATGGAGTAAAGCATTTCTCCTAGCGCACAAAGCCTCTATTTCTACAAAAGCCCAGGAGCTTAATTACAAAATCCTGACAAGATTGAACAGAGTGCCGGCCCTACTACTACACACCCTCTACCCGGCGGTGTTGGCTATATGTTGGCGTTGCGGGCTAAGCAGGGGCACTATGGCCCATGTTTGGTGGGACTGCACTGTCATTCAACCCTTTTGGCTGAAAGTCATTGAGGTCATCCGAGTGGTTACGGGAATACTTCTTCAGGCTAATCCAGCCCATTTCCTCCTTTTTGCCTTGCCCCTTCCCACATCAACACTTAAAAACCACCTAATATTGCATCTAATTCTCGCGGCCAAAACCGTGATCCCCAGATTAGGCTCTCCACTTCTAGCCCCACTATACTGGATTGGTTCAGGGAAATCCACACGATACAAAGACGGGAAGAATTTAGAGCCGGTTCCCCTGACTTATACATAAAATATCTCCAAACGTGGGAGGACTGGATTGTATTCTGTAGATCGGACCAATATTGTAATCACTCCTTGTGATAAGTACAGGAACACTCTTTTTTCTTCCTTAATATGCCGTGTAACTGCTGAACCGAATGATGGTTTTATGTTTATGTTGATATGTTTAATACCACGATTCCCTCATACTGATTGTTCCGGCTAGAGTTGGAGGTTACCCTATTTCCTGAAGAAGCAACAAGGTTGAACTGCTTCCGCTGTTCCACTCTACTCCCTAGTGCGAGGCGGTATCCCTACACTGGGAGTATTCCCATCTCGAGCGCCCCAGATCTCCATACTTGATGACATTCAATGCTTGTGATATGCTTCTGTAAAATGAAGTTGTCATGGGGCAGTTGGCTTGACGTGTGTCTGTTTGTGGGGACTTTGTGTATTTAACTTAAGCAGAACACACTTGAGTGGAACCCCAAGACAAAGGAACCATGCTTAATACATTATGTTTAGCTATTGACTTTTGTGTTAGCCACGTCATCTCTCTTGCATGGTTATCACATACCTGGTTTAGTTGGTTCTTTGTTATACCCAAATGAAAACTGTATACTGCTTACCACTGTATCAACTGTACCATACAACTGACTGCTCTTATAACTATGTAATTGTTTGCTCTTACCTGCCTCTATCCGAAATAAAGCTTGTTTTTTGAATAATGAAAAAAAAAAGCAGTTTGTTTTATAATGACTTCTATAGAGCAGCAGCTAGATGCTTATGATAGGACAGACTGTGAGAAGTGTGAGAATTTAAGATGGCGTCCGTATTTATAGCGCAGTGATGTCACAGAATCCCGCCGGTCTCTGATTGGCTTCATGTCTGCACATGTCATTGAGGGTGTTCCTTTCTTCCTCCCAGAGTTCTATGCCCCATGTAACGCCATGTGCTCTTGGCCATTTTACCAATAAAAAAGACGCTTCATTACCACGAATCACCATAAACTTCGACTTCGTGCAGAACTGAAGTTTTCCATAAATTCTAAACGAATTCCACTTCGTTAGAATCGATTCGCCCATCTCTAGTTTTACCTTTCCCGCTAGTAAATATGATATAGGGAAAGTCAATAGCAAGATACAAAAGATTAATATTATATATATATCTATATATCTATCTATATATACACACAAACAGCAGAAATTTGAAAGAAATAATGTCATATTTAAACCAAGTTAAATAAATAAAGTGAATGAAATAAATTTTTATCCAATCATTAGGGAAAAGGGGTGAGAACCCCAAAGGGCCCCCTCTGTTGTTGTAACAAACCCAATTTGTTTTGACCCCTGAGTTTTGAGAAAGCAAAAAGGTTTTTTTTACCCAAAGCCAGTACCCCCTTTTACAACAACCTGTTTCGGGTTTTTTGCCCCTTGTGCAGAGTAGGAAGATATGTGGCGGGGGAGGCTTTGGGTAGTCAGGAAGGGAAGATTCCCTTTAAAGGGAGGCACCGACAAGGGCTTGTAGAGTTTTTTGTTTTGCGCACCCACACTGTTCATTGCGGCACCCCACAAAAAAAAAACTTAAAACACAATTCTATTTTCCCCCGGGGAATTGAAAGGTGCAAAAAAATCCCGGTATATACGAAAACATAACATTTTTACGTTTTTTTTGCTTTTCCACCCACTTTGTTCATTGACGCAGCTCCACGTAAATTTTAAAAACAGCAATTTTATTCACCACAGGTGAATTGAAAGGTGCAAAAAATCCCTTTTATTATATCAAAAATAACAGTTAGTGTTTTTGACTTTTCCCCACCCAGCATTTTTCTTGTCGCAGCATCCATAAGTCTTAAACAGCATTTTATTTTCACCACAGTGAATTGAAAGGTGCAAAAAATACCTTTTATTATCCCAAACCTAACAGTTTGTTTTTTTTTGATTTTTTGCACACCCCATTGTTCTTGACGCGATCCCGTAAATTTTAAAAACAGAAATTCTATACCACCAGGGGGAAATTAAAAGGGTGCAAAAAAATCCCGTTTATTAACCAAAACATAACATTTACGTGATTTTGATTTTCCACCCAATTGTTCATTGAGCAGCATCTACGTAAATTTTAAAACAGCTTCTATTTCCCCACGGGTAAATTAAAAGGGTGCAAAAAATACCGTGTAATACGAAAACATAACATTACGTGTTTTTTAAAATTTTGCCACCCAGCTTTGTTCATTGACGAGAACCCAGAAATCTTAAAAAAAGAATTCTATTTCACCACAGGTAAATTTGGGAAGGGGTGCAAAAAAAAAACTTTTATTATACCAAAACTAACAGTTACGGTTTTTTGACTTTTCCCAAAAAAGGTTTTTCATTGACGCAGCTCCACTAAATTTTAAAACAGAAATTCTATACTCACCACAGGTGAATTAAAAGGTGAAAAAAATCCCGTTTATTAACCAAAACATAACGTTACGTGTATTTTGACTTTTGCACCCCCAGCATTTTTCTTTGACCAGCATTACGAAATCTTAAAAAGCAATTCTATTTCCCAAGGTGAATTGAAAGGTGCAAAAAATCCCGTGTAAATTAAACAAAAAACAAACAGTTACTTTTTTTTTGACTTTTTGCACACCCCATTGTTCTTTAAACGCAGAAATCCAGTAAATCTTAAAACAGAAAATTCATATCACCACGGGTTTTAAAAGGTGCAAAAAATCCCGTTTATTATACCAAAACATAACTTTACGTTTTTTTGATTTTTGCACACCCGGTTTGTTCATTACGCAGCACCACGAAAATCTAAAACAGCAATTCTATATTCCCCACGGGGAAATTTAAAAGGGTGCAAAAAAAACCGTGATTATACCAAAACATAACAATAGTTTTTTTGGGACTTTTGCCCCGCCCCAGATTTGTTGTAGACCCTTTGCAGTTAAATTTTTTAATCCACAATTTGTTTTGATTAAGGGTTTTGAGATAGCTTGATTTGCCGTTTTTTAATAAGAGACTTTAAAAAAACTATTCCATACCTTCTCAAATTTTTATATTTCTGAACATGGAGCGAAAAAGAGGTGGTAAGCGAGCAAAGAGGGGGGTAGCACTGGAGGTAGAGGGACGAGAGAAGGTGCTCCTTCCAGTGCCGACGACAACAGCATTCCAGGGATCGTCAGTTGCAGGACCGTCATGCCCGTCTCGCTGGGGCAGGGCCCTGTGAATTAAAACGAACATCGTCGCCAACTGTCCTTCAGTGGGGTTTAAAGCAACCTGCACTTGTAGTCTTACCTCCCGCCCCCCAGTCACGGACAAATGTCGTCTTAGCATCATCGCTCCGCCAACATGAAGCAGCCCAAATTTTTTCAACCGTGTACCCCCAGTGGAAATCCATTTTCTGGGACCTTTTTTGACAAAATGCGGTTGGGGGCAGAAGGCATTTTTTAAAAAATCAAGGAGATTTTGTCTGCTCTGACGCCCAGTTATGGCCCATCGAGGAGGGAAGGGGAAACCGGGCAACGGCAAAAATCCCGGCGGTCGGGAAAAGCCTTGCAGTGCCCTTTGCTTTAGCCCCACTTCTGGATGCAGAAATCAGGACGACCAAAACCTTGTTGTTGATGAGTGATGATGACACATTGCGGACCTCCTGGTCTTTTCCCCAGAAATTTTCTTTCGAGCGCTTCACAGTGGCGGGGAGGAAGACGATGGGGTAGTGTCAATACGGGGGCCCCACAAAAAGGGGGAGGGGGGGGTGCAGAACCGCTATTATTCCACCAGCCACGGTCAGCGCAAACCCCCTCCTCGCTTATCGCCGTCAAAAAGGGCCCGGCCTTCAAGCCCGGGCCTTCTTTGACCCAAACCTCTGTTCACCCCGCGTGTATATGCCCCCTTTGCCCTAAACCATAAATAGAGGGAAACCTTTAAATTGGGTTTAACCACCACCAACATGTCTAGTCACATCAGCGAATGCATGAGTTGAAAGGGGGGAACACTTGGCCAAAAAAAAGGGCCCAACCGCGCCGGGCCCCAAAAACCCTTTTCACACCCTCTTCTCCCCTCCTCCTCTCCCCACCCCAAGCGTTCCTCACTGCCCTTTTTTCTCAGAGCATGATCAGGGATAGCCTCCGCTTCAGCCTCCCCTCGCCCATACCACCACCCACCAAGACCCATCTACCCCTTCTCCCCCGCCAGTTTGCGACTGCACCCCGTACAGCGACCTCTGCACCAGCCTTTCTGTCTTCCCGGTTTTTGGGTCAGAAGAAACACTTTTAACCCCAAACCATCCCAAAACCAAAAGCCTGAATGTCGGGATTGCCAGGGTTTTGGCCTTGGAAAATGTGCCTTTTTCCCTCTGGTGGACACAGTGGGTTCCCCCCGTCATGGCCCTCGCCTGCTCCCAATCCAGATGCCGAGCAGGCTTTCTTTGCCAAAAAACCGTCCCTGCCCTGGGCCCCCAGTGTCATCTAAAATTTTAAGCGCGTTTTCTGCCTGTGTCTGGAAAAGTCCTCTCACCACCCACAATACTAGTAAGCACGCCAAGGGCCCCTATATCTTTGTGACAGCCACTGGGGTTTTGGGGGGATGTCTCTGGGGGTGCGGGGGCCTTTTCCCC